>CATIWJ010299703.1:0-13240 GCA_949640765.1 Croton laevigatus
AGCTTTATTTTTATTACCTTTTTATGCTTTTGCATCCCCATTACTACAACTCCTTCAACAAGACAAATCTATTTCCCAGCTTGCCGGAAAATACTCTATATGGGTAATTCCTCAATTGTTCGCTTATGCAATGAATTTTCCAATACAGAAGTTTCTGCAATCGCAGACCAAAGTTTGGGTTATGACTATCATCTCTGTATGCACCCTTTTATTTCACGTGCTGTTGAATTGGGTGTTTGTTACAAAAATGGAGATGGGGCTGATTGGTGCAGCCATTGCAGGGGATATCTCATGGTGTCTTCTGGTTTTATGTCAGTGTTGTTATGTAATGTTAGGTTTTTTCCCAGAGGCCTGGACTGGCTTTTCCTATTCAGCTTTTAAGTCGTTATCTGGTTTCGTAAAGCTTTCACTTGCCTCTGCTTTAATGTTGTGGTCTGTACTCAGTACGCATCTTTCTATTGATTTTACTTTTACTTTTACTTGTACCTTTTAGTACTCAATTTAATGTTTCTTGTGTTGATGATGGTGATAGCTTGGAGCTTTGGTATTTTACAATTGTGATCCTTATGGTGGGATGGTTAAAAAATCCAAAAATTGCTGTAGATGCTATTTCCATTTGGTAACAATTTTTATATCCTTTTCTTTTTCTCTTTTGATTGTTTCATATCTCAGTATTTCCTCCTAAATCTTAAACTGCAGCATGAACCTCGAGACATGGACTCTAATGGTTGCTCTCGGTTTCAATGCAGCAGTAAGGTCAGCTCTTTTTGTACTATAAATTTTGTTCAAATTACTGTTTTGATTAATTTAGCCTTTGAAAAAGAAAACTTCTTCAGCTATAATGAATTTGATGTGGTTGCAGTGTTCGAGTGTCCAATGAACTTGGAGCCAGAAATTCGAAAGCAGCAAAATTTTCTGCAGTGATGACTGTTTTAACTTCATCATTTATTGGAGTTATATTCACAATAGCAATAATAGTGACCAAGAATCAGTTCCCAAAAATGTTCTCCAATAAACCAATTGTCATAAAGGAAGCATCAAAACTGGGTTACTTCATTGCAGCAACAATCTTTCTCAATGGTTTCATGCCGGTGCTCCAGGGTAATCGCATCAAGTACAAATAAATTTGTTGAATTTTTAGAAAAAGAAACATGAATTTCTGTTGAAATGTTGCAGGAATTGCAGTTGGTGTAGGATGGCAGACCTGGGTTGCTTTAATTAGTATTGGGTCTTATTACATAGTAGGACTTCCAGTAGGAGGGTTGCTTGGATACAAGTTTAAGCTTGGTGTTAAGGGGATTTGGACAGGAATGTTGGCTGGTTATGCAATTCAACTTTTACTTGTGATTTTTGCCTTTTTCAGAGCTAACTGGCAAAATGAAGTAAGCATATAACTGTCAATAAAGCTTCAGTCATGCTTAATCATATATTTAGGAACTAACAGAATTATGAAATCATTGTGCAGGTTGTTAAAGCTGAGGAGAGAATAAAAAATTGGAATGGATCTCAAGAACAGCGGATTTCATCAACCTAACATGAAAGTTGATCAAATATCCTAACTGCCTAAAAAATGTTTAATAATTTGACTGCTGTATATTTTTATATTCATGAATATTGCACAACTGTGCCTTTTTTTGGTACAATTATATTACCGTCCATCAACTTTCTTCTAAAGTCAGTAGTAGTACAGGCCAATAACATATCGAGTCCCTATACTACCTTCGAATTTGAAGGTACTACAAAATCATCGAATTAAGCTTTTGTACTTACCAAATCATATCCACGAGCACCCTTTGCTCACAAGAAAATGGTGTGGGCTGTTCAAACAGACGGAGGGCGAGTGAAGCCCCTCATTTGTCCAACCTGCACTCTTAGACATTTCATTAAACATCTGGAATGCAGTATTTTCAGTCCATTGTCTCTACAATCTTTCATTGAAATCCATCTAATAATCTTCAAAGTTGAGGGAAAAACAAGAAAATCTTGCTTGGCTTCTCTCCAGACAAAAGGAAAGCAATTAAATATTTCAACTTTCCAAATATATAGTGCAAGAGAATTGAAGTTTATAATGATGGGGAAACATAGAATTTGATCAACAGTTCAAATAAATCAACTCTCATAGTTAAACACAATTGAACTAACAAAAAATCCAAATTGTTCATACCAGATAAGGATAAAATTACGAATTCAGAAGCATAGAGTGATTGATCAACTTGAGACTACCCACAGCATTTCTTCCTTTGCAGCTTGGAGAAGATGATAATTCTATAGAGGCTGAATCCATTTATTAGTAATATCCCAAATATGCAATACACAGAAGAAGAAGAAGAGCCCTTTTTCTTGCTTTGATTTCTCTGCTAAGAAATCCACCAATTTCAGCTTTGTTTTTTGTTGGGGTTGAACTGTTCTTCACGATTCCTACGCCAACAAGAAGAGGAAATTTTTTTTCTTTTTTTTTTTTTCCAGCAAGATTTTTTTTTTTTCTCTTACACAGGAACTCTGATTTGCATTGGTGCTGTTGCATCACCTCGAATAACAATACAAACATTAGTGGTAGTAGTGGTGAAATAGAATTTTCATTTGCTAGATTGATCGAAAGGATAAACAGGTAAAATTTGGAAGAGGAAAATGAGAGTGGTGGATCGGAAAATAGGTTGAAGTAAGTTTGATGAAATGCCTGAATGAGATGAAAAAATGTTAAGGGGCCAAAATGGAGTATTTTGAGTGTTTAGCATGCCTTCACGCGTCATCCGTCAGTTTGAACGCCACGCACCCTTTTTTTATTTGACGGAGGATGCTTATGGTTACGATTTGGTAAGTATAAGGGCTTAATTCGATGATTTTGTAATAAAGAGGCTTAAATTTAATTTCGATTGTAGTAAAGGGACCTCCATGGTTCAGTAGTACACGTGTGTTAAAAGAACACAATCATGCTTTTGTCCTAGATATTTGTCTTCAACTAGTGCTCTCAAATGCAAGGAAGTCATTTTCGCGCAGTTGTATTACTATCCAATAGCTTTTATCTCTGAAAACAGCACACAGGTTAGAATAGCAGCATTGTGTCAATTGCTAAATGAACTTATGTTTTTGGAACTTACATAAGTTAAAGCTTTTCTATTTTTGATAATAAAATGGATATGCTTTTCTAGTACTATAATTATGAAAAATTAAGTGAAAGGTGTATAGTATCTGTAGACACTTCAGAGTACGTATATCTAGAATTAGAAGGCAAAAAAGAAAATTAAATAATCATAAACATGGATGAAAACTCAACGCAAAGACTTGTTCTACTTTAGAAAAGATTGTTTACTAACCTATCGTTTGAGTTTTACCCCAAAAACTCTAAATACGAATTGAATTATTAGAGGTTACAACAAACCTAAAATATAGATAAGAGAAAACACCAATTCAAGAATAAGAAAAATTTAAAAATCAGAATGGAGTTCAAAAAAACTTTTGATAAACAAATATTATTTAGTCTCTTCTCTTTCTGAATAGAGTCAGAGGACCAATTTCTGAACAATGCCAGAAGACCAATTGATTTACCATTTTCACCTAACATCAGAGATAGATTTTACAGCGTACAAAGCACAGTTTCCGTTTTAGTGAAAAAAAATTTGTCTCATGATTTTAGTTAAAAACTGTTAGAAACACGCCTATGGAGGGAGGAAAGGATTTCAAAATATTTTAAAAACATTTTTAAGTTTAGAATTGGCTTCAGAGTGTGCTGCCTTCAGAGACGTTTGTCTCTTTAGATAGTCTGCTGTGTGGCTTCAGAGATTTTATGTTTAAATACTGCATATTAAGAAATAGTTCTCGAGGATAATATAGATACTTTCTGTCATGCTTAAAGAAGATATTTGTCATCATTCTCCTTAAAATTATGAGCTATACTTATGAACATAATTTTTATTTTCGTGCGTCCTCAATAAAAGAGATATTGTGCATGCCAAAATTTTTAGCACTTGTGGCAGATATGTCAGATTCTAGATCTTACGAAGAAAATTTATATATGAAAATACAAGCAAACCAATAGAGAATAGAGTTAGATAGGATATGAGAACTTTAAGAATGGTTTCGCAAGGTCATTCATAGTGAAATTTGAGACTCAATCCATGGCGTTGAAAAGATCCATATACCAATCAACCTGCTCGTTACCAATTTGATGGCCCTATTGTTGTGATAATTGGGAGTATCTAGGGCTGTAAATGAACAGAATTCGGTGCTCGATTCGAGAAAAGTTCAATTCAATTTGAGTTCAATTTATAAACGAATCGAACTCAAACCGAACTTTTGAGTTTAAATATTTCACAAACCGAACTCAAACCAAATATAATAGTTTGCGAACAATTAGGCCAACCTGCTGAAATGATATCGTTTTATGTTATTCACTAATTAACTAAGAACAATTTATAGGTAAACAAACTCTCATTGGAATCGGACTTTTGAATCGAACTTCCCAATCGAATAATTGAATCGTATTTGAAAAACAGTATGAGCAATTTATAGGTAAACGAACTTTTATTCGAATCAATTTTCTAAATCGAATATTCGAATTGTGCCAACGAACTGAATATTCAAATTGAGCAAACAAATCAAACTCGAATCCTGAATTGAAATTCGAATCGAACTTAAACCCAAACTCAAAGACGAATATTTTCTTAACAGACGAACCGAACCGAACCGAATGTTCGGTTCGACTTGGTTCGTTTACATCCTTAGCCCTAGGAGTACCTATTCGGATTACTTAACCCAATTTACGGAGTAACTTTGAAGTTCAGTGTTTCTTGCGCCTACGCTACATACGGTAGAATCAATCAATAACAATAAGGTTTCCCAAAACCGAAAGGGTCATAGCTTAATTCTGAGGTTATCTACGTATCTGTTCATTAATTTGGATCCCTAGATCACGTGAACAACATTAAGAGGCCTTGGGTCATCACAAGACTTGGGTCATTAGTTTTCAAAACCATAGCAATGACTATACCTACAATAGTAGGAAAAAATGTTTATCTCCAAGACGAGAATGATATTACTGAACATTATGATGGCTTTGGAATTTCAAAGGAAGCAATTCCCCAATGTTGTAACTTTTGCCATGACAATTAATAAGAACTAAAGCCAGAATTCCCCAATGTTGTAATGGAATATCACTTAAACAAATCAAATGTAGTTTAAGTATATGTTCAATCATTTATTGAAAGATTAACAGAATTACCAAATAGTTGCAGGCTGCTACAGCCGAGCAGCAGATTAGAACTTGGAGTGGATCTCAAGAACTGCAAGTTCCATCAGAATCTAAAGAACCTAACTTGATGAGATTATTATACAACATTATGAACCCAACATTGTTAATAATTGCAGGTGCACCCAGATTGTGTTTTTGGCTGCGGCTTTCGGAATTTATGCTCAGGGTCAGGGCAATCCTGTATTGGCAATCCAATAGCATATCAATGCTAAACAGAGGAGGTTCTTAAAATTCATGCCTCAACATCAATTACTGTATTCATCCAAGGAAAGTGCACTATAAGGCTGTAGTATAAATTTTACTCAACATGATGAAACATAAATTTTACTATAACAGATGAAATATCGCCAACTTCAAGGCAGAAGAAAAGTTCAGAGACAGGAAAAGGGCAAAAAGGAAGCCCATTTGTGGCCTTGCAGTATACTAATTTTCTCTTATTTTTGAATCCTGAGGACTGATATATGTGCAAGCGTATAAGTGGACTCCAGGGTTTCTTTTCCAGTGAAAATAAACTGGTTAGAAATTCCAGAGCACACTCTACATTACCAACATTAGGAATTTAAGTACACCAAATGGTTTTGCTCATATCTTTTGTTGTTAATGATACACGGTTATACAACATTCTAACTGCCACCATTAACTGCTGATGATACATTTATGCCACTTGCAACAATTCTTTGCGTTTGATGTCGAATACCTTGAGAAGGGCATCTTCAACGACCTGCATTCATTTTTAATTAATCACAAAATGACGTTAGATCATCTGCAGATGAAGAAACTCGCAGTGTTGTTATATTAATAAGAATTTTATCCGTGATCAAGCACAGCTTTTGATAAACTTAATCACACAATTAACAAAAAGCAAAAGGATCTATTTAAATTACCTTGTCTGGAGTTGAGGCACCAGATGTTACACCAATTGTAATGGGACCTTCAGGCAGGAAGTTTTCTTTCTCAACCAACTCACCATGCTGTGGAAATAAAATAAGAAATGGGGCAAAGAAAATATGAGTCAATGAGGGAAAATGTAAAATCGATATTTAGGTTAACGCAAGAAGAAGAATCTACACATACATTCAACTTATAAGCTATTCTGTTTCCTGGGCCTATTCTCTGTTCACTATCAATCCAATAAGAGGGAATTCCACGAAGCTCAGCGATTTCTTGAAGGTGTGAAGTATTGCTTGAGTTCCACCCACCAACTACTAAAATAAGATCCACCTTTTCCTCGACCAACTTAAACATAGCATCTTGTCTCTCCTGCAAAACAGGCATGATTTCTTGCATTTAGCAGAAGATGCAGAACAGACAGATGAAACAAATTATTGTGAAATTAAACATAAACTAATATTCCTTCTAGCTAACTTATAAATCATGTTTTATATGAACATGTTTGCTTTCTCAGATCACATAATGCTATTATTTTTCTTCTATCTGCTTGAATTTTCCCCAAAATAATGCAGTATTCATAGGTCATAATTCTAATGAAAAATAGAACATTGAACTACTAAAACCATGATGTTAGAGAAGAGAATTACTTGAGTAGCATCACAAATGGTATTGAAGCTAATGAAGTGGTCATTGACATTTTCCACTCCGTATTTACGCATCATGGTCTTCTCCACTAGTTTCCCTGAGATAGATTAGAAAATAGAAATTAGCAAAAGAAAGATTTCAAAATGACGTACTAAAAATTGTCAGATAAATATGTAAAAGAATATCATAACTAAAACTTACCAATTTCTTCTGTTTCTCCCTTAAGCATTGTAGTTTGATTTGCAATCCCAGCCTTAACCAGATCAACATCTGGGTCAAATCCCTCAGAGATAGCATTTTTGAATTTCTGCAAGACAGAAAGGCAGCCAACATTTATCGTATACAAATTCCTAGTATAATATATATAACCTAAATAGTTTAGCTTACGATTGAAATGAAAATAAAGCTTTACCTCTAGAAACGCCTCTTTTGTTGAGCTAGATCCATCAAGTTGGCCACCAAGAATATAATCACAAACATATGTTGCCTATATAAATTAAGAAATTCTTATAAATACAACGAAAATCCCATTAAATAATTTTGAAATGTTAAAGACAAGAAAAGTATAAAAACCACCATTGGCATATGGAACATACCTCTTGCATATTCTTCACAATAATGTACTTTCCTGCAAAAGAAGCAGTAGCCACTGTTTCCTCATGGGCGTATTTACCATGAATGATTGAAGTGTATTCTCCTTTCTTGTGCTTCTCAACCGTATTCCAAACCTGCGAACAAGTTCAAAGCGTAAAGATAGCATCAAAGACAAGTAGAAGTGTGATACATAAAATGTTCACAAGGAACAACCAAATTTCATTATAAAAGCCGGTAATCTCTTGAAAAATACCTTGGATACCCAAGGGCAAGTTGTATCAACAATTTGCACTTTTTTGTCACTCAAAGTCAACATCTCCTCGACAGCAGCCCCAAAAGCAGGCAAAATCACCACATCACCACTGTCCACAACTTCAAACTGTTTCCTCCCTTCCTCAATAGGAATATTTTCGACATTCATCTCTTCTAGACGCTGCAATAAACATATAGAATGTCCTAAATGTTATATTAAAGGAAAAACAGATCCAACACACATATCAAACAACTTAAAATAAGATATTAAAAAAAAAAAAAAAGAAAGCATCCATCTTTAATTCATAATAAGCAAAAACTCTTGACTTCCAACATAAAACATCCAAAAAACTTTCAATAACTTAATATAAGGCTAAATTTTAAATTTCTTTGAAGATGAAATTGAAAAATATATAATCTTAGAATTCCAACCTATCAAGAAACAAATCCCAATCTAAAATTACATGACATTAAGAAATTCCACTTTATATAATTGAGCCAATTGGTCAAGGATTCCAAATTGAAAGATGTGTGAAAAAAAAAATGAAAAAAGAAAAACCTTATTGACGGTCGGATTGTGAATAATCTCATTGGTAAGCCAAATCCTTTCTTGAGGAAACTGTTTTCTAGCTTCATAAGCAATCTGGACGGCCCGCTCAACGCCCCAGCAAAATCCATAAGCTTCAGCCAATTTAATAGTAACATTTCCCCAGGTGTATTGATTTCCATTGTCCTTCAAAGTCTTAATAATATCACCTGAAATTCCAAATTCCATATAACTCAACCAAACAAATAACATCATATCCCAAAGAAAAACGAAAAAGAAAAGGCTTACTAGTATATTCTTGACTCATGAGCTCAAGAGTCTCCTCCTTGTGTCCAAACCCTCTCCGATTATAATTCTTGCTTCGAGTCAAATTATGCCTAAAAGCCTTAGCATCAAATTCAGACTCCATAGCGACGGAAGAAGACTCATCAGCTCCGGCGGAACATCGAACTGAAAAAGGCTTCCGGCGGTTGAAAGGAGTAAGGGATTGGCGGGAGGAGAGGTCAGTACGGAGAGAGACACGGCAGAGTTGCAAAGAGATAGCCATAGCAGCTGAGATGGAAGGTGGAGTCGGAGAGGAAATGGAAGTGGACAAAAAACAAACAAAATGCGGAGCGAACCAGGCAATAATGTGTGTGAACCAGTGGTCGTCATTTATTATAGTGTACCACGTTTATTTTATTTTATTTTATTTTTATTTTTACAAAAAAAAATTTTAAATTGGTTAAGTTTGGGACGTTGTCGTTTTACATAAGGATCTCTGGATCAGAATTCTTGGTATGGTAAGAAATTGATTCCACAATCTTGACAGATCAGTCACATGATGCTGGCTGGCTGGCTGCTAATATTATTATTAACGTAAGTCGTACTTGGCGAGCTTTCTTAACATTTGCAAAAAGAGTAATTTAATTATTTCTATGACTATGCCTTTAAGAAAAAACTATTTCCATGACTATAAGATGTATTTTCTTGACCAAAATAATAATCAAATACATAGTTTTTTACACTGGATAATCTAATACTAGTTTACAATGTGTATCATCAGTCAAATCAAATTAAGTGTTTTGGGAAAAAAAAAAATTCAAATTAAGTGATCATTAGTCTAGTTAAATTCATTTATACTAGTATTAATTTAGACTTATAATCAGTCTAATTCACTTTATATTATACCAGATGATTTGAGCTAATTTCAAGAGTTTATATTTTTTATTATATGTCCTTCAATTTGTTACAAAAATTTCAAATAATGTGAAATTACAACCCCACCCCCACAACATACCAATTTTTTATTTTTATTTATTTATTTATTTTTTTGGTTAGAAACAAAATTACGAAATTGAATGTTGAAAGCTGAAAGAAGTAGGGAAACATGAAAAACAACATTGGGGTGTGGAAGGAAGTCACATCTGTCAAAACCAGTGTCCACCCAATATATCACGTTTATTCATTTGGAGTCTCCACACTATACTCTTTCGTCTCTTGTCATTTCTGTGCTAATGTGTCGGCCTCATTTTCATATAACTTCCAAAGGGTATTATGTATTTTTTTTACATAAAATCTTTAAAATTCAAATCATTTCGGGAAAAATCTTATGTTACAATTAATTGCTATAATCAAGGTTTAATGGTCTATTGGTTCAACCAGAATTTTTATTTGATATATCTATTTTTTAAAATCATTTTTATTAGTTTTTTTTTTTCTTGAAAAAGAAGAGTAGAAGAGATTATATGCGCCATATAGGCTTTCAGTAATCAAATGGAGGCAGCTTATGCATGTGCATGCGTTACACCATTGGCAGACCTACAAGTATGTTCAACATGAATATTACTAATCTCCAAGAAAGAGATTTACATTCATTATATAATCACACAATCTAAAGGCTTGAAATTATATTTGACTTTATTGCTATGAATAAAGTGATTGCATCTGATTCAATAGGAACATTAAAAAGTGTTAAGAATCTGGGCCTAACTCACCTGAAAACCCGAGTTGACAGGTGAGGATTGTCCAGCCTTATAAATCTCATTAAGACCCTACTCCTTTCCGATGTGGAACTCTTTCACACCCCCCTCATGCCCAGATTCATTTGGAGCGTGACATCAGCAGTTTCTCTGCAGGAGGTCACCCATTTCGGGTGCATAGGCCCACCACGGGCCGCCCATTTTCGGGCCATCATCATCCATTTCGGACCAGTCCCGACATCAGTAGAGAGGGCAGGCTCTGATACCATGTTAAGAATCTAGGCCTAACTCACCTAAAAACCCGGGTTTTCAGGTGAGGATAATCCAGGTTAGAAACTCCATCATAAGGTTGTATAGAAGGAAAAGGTTGAAGAAGTGTAGCAGTACCTTGAATCGGAAAGAAGTGCCGCTTCTAACGGTTCTACGCTTCCACTCACGATTCTGTGCGATTCACTTCATTTTTTGATTATTTTTTCGATTCAAAACAGAAACTCAATAACAAGCGATTCAACAAGTTAATTGTAAAAAGTGTAGAATGAATTTGTTACTTTGGCTTAATTGTTAACTATGCGTGATTAACTTTGGTCATGGATGGTTCACCACAATTTGTAATTTATTTAATTTGGGCTAGATGCTTATTTTATGGTGGAATGGTCACAAATAACTTATTTTAGGGTAAAACATTACAAAACTCAATTAAGAGTGAAATTGTTAGAATTTTAAAAGTTCAGCTTCTATTTGTTACTTTGGCCATAAGTGAAAAACTATTTTTTAAAATATAAATTGAAAGCCAATCAGAGTGTGGCATATTAGTCATCCTACTTACCATGAAGGTTGTAAGGTGTAGAAGTCTCGAGTTCGATTCCTACCAACCACACTATCAACATCTATTTCGTGCAAAGGAGAGGGCTATCATGTGCTGTGTAACCCAAGATGTTATTTGGTCCGTTAATGGTCTTCTTTATAATAAAAAAATAAAAATTTAAGTGTGTGAAGATAATATTCCTACAAAAAAATATTCTTTTTTCTACCTCTCTACTTTTAAGATAATTAAGGGAGAATATCTTTTAGATCCTCAATATTTTAGTAAATATATTTTTAGGTCTTTTTATGTTTTAAAATATATTTTCAAGTCCTTAATTTTTTAAAAATTTAAATCCTCCATCTAAAAAAAACGTTATTGTTGAGAAATTACTACTCCAAATATATAGTTTTCTGAAAATATCTTACCTAAAAAAATCAATTCCCCTATTTTCACTATTTAATTTTCTATATCTACTTATTATTATATTTGTATTTTATGCTTTATAATATTCCAACAACAACGGAAGGTGTGCTGCGTTGCGACTATGCTAAAATGAAGTTTTAGAATTGAATAAAGAAAAAGAGCCAATCTATCTGACAATAAGAGTATATAAATATTAAACAATTTGGTCAAATATAGCATGCTTTATATAATTACTTGATCATTAGACTAAGTGACACCAAAGCAGACTATGTAACTATAAATAACTATATTTGCTTAATAATAAGCATGTGGAATCCACGAGATTTGGAATTTTTGACAAATAACACTTACTCAGATATTAATTTGTAATTAGATTCAAGGGTCTCAAATTGCCAACTTTCTAATTTGAAGGCTGTTACTGGTAAGTCATCCTTTTTGTCTACAATTCTCCTCTTTACTTGTCTGTTTATTGGACTTGTTTCTCATGCTTATATCTTGCTTTGATAAATTTGACTTACAACTATAAAATGATAATATTAGTTTTTTTTTTGTCCTTTTGATATATTAGGATAAAAATTAATTTTAAACAACTATCAAACGCCCTTATATTATTATTGCCCACGATAGATTTTATTTATCAAATTTTTTATAGGTTTACTTTTTAATAATATTTTTACTTTAATATAAATTATTTTTACTATATTAACTAGTCTTATTTGTCCTTATTTCACCTTATTTTATGAGAGAGTCGTTTCTGTGATGTTATAGAAAAGAATTATTGCCAATCAGGATGTAGCCTGGTTAGTAATCTTACCTTCCACGAAGATGGTATGATGTGATCGCCTCGAGTTCGATTCCTACCAATCATACTGTTAGCACCAATTTGGTACTAAAAGGAGAGCTACCCCTGTTATGTAGCCAACAATGTTATTTTGTGCTAAAATTGTATATATTTTGTTAGGATTATTGCTTAATTTCGCATATAATTGGTTAATAATTTATCTTTGTAGCACTAATCCTCTATAAGTTTATTTTGTCAGGTCATAATTGGAAAATTAGAGAGAAAATGGACAAGATGTGGGCAGGAATAGCAGAAAGAAGGTTTGAATTGACAGATTGGCTAAATATATGGGTTTATTATCAAGTTAAGAGAAGCTGAAGGACTAGTTGGAAAAATCCCTCAAAACACAAAGTAATTTGCGTTTTGCCTTAGGTTAAATGAAAAAGAAAAGTGGCTGTTTTAAACCAAGAGGGGCACGGCTGGGAATAGAAAAAGAATGGATGAAAATTGAAGAAAAGAGGAACAGGGACACGATAGGAAGAGGGAGGCACGATTTTGTAAACCAGAAGGGGACGATCTGAAAGAAAAACTGAATAGAGAAGAAGGAATAGCGGCACAACGGAGGGACGCCGGACTGGTTGGTCTCGGTTGGAAACGGAGGGATGCCGGACTGGTTTGCTGAAGCTGTGGATGAAATCTTTTTTTTTTTCTTCTTCTGAGCACGATTTGAACAACGGGAAGAGACGATATGAACATGGAAACGAAGGAACCGAAGAATAGAGGCACTATCTTGGACTGCTGGACGCCGATCTGGATGCCGACTGGTCTGGAAATGAAGGCTGGGATTTTCACGTCTGGCATCTAAATATGGTTATTATTATTATTTTCTTACCTGTTTTGTCTGATTAATTTTGTTGGGTATGCAACTTTTGTGATGAACTGAATTTTGTTAATTGCTTTAATTGAAATTGAAATATTGATTAGAATACTGTTTGGTATTGGATTGAGATTGAAATTTAGAATTATAGTGTGAATTGATTTAATTTTGCAGTATTGATTTATGTTGTTTTTCCGTTATCCACTTGAATGTTTT
>CATIWJ010299767.1:0-10114 GCA_949640765.1 Croton laevigatus
GAGAAGTACCAGTTTGGAGGAGAAGCGAGGATGCTTAATCAAAGATTGCTGTAATCCAAGCTTGACGATGGGAGGGCTGATGGGAATATCAGAACCCAAAACTGCAATAATATGACAGTTAAAACGAGGAGCATGAAACAATTGAGCTGCTGGGCTAAGCCTAACCATCTCCTCTCCGCTTTTCATAATCTCCTTTTTCTTTGTTTACACGTTATGCCGATGCTCTTCTATTTAATGCCCCCCTCGCTTCAACACGCCTCCTTTTCTTTTTCTTTGCTTGCCGATGCTCTTCAATTTAATGCCCCCTCGCTTCACCACGCCTCCTTTTCTTTTCCTTTGACTTAAGACAATTTTTTTTTCCCTCTTTTAATTTTAGTGAAAATTACAAAAATCTCCTTATAATTTTTAAAAGGAACAAATTTATTTTTATATTTTAAATACGTTATACAATTTAATCTTTCCGTCTATTTTTTTTATAAAATTAATAGTAAAAAAATTAAAATATAATTTTTACTGACCTTTTTAAAAAAGTTCAAAAAATAAAAGATTTTTTTAATATTTTATCTTCTTCAACCCTTGTCTGCTTAAATCATTTACTAATCAACGAGAACAAATACGCTATTTTCTATGAAAAATAAAAAATTGCAAAATAAAACCAGTTCATCATATGAACTGGTATGACAAAAAAAAAACAATAAATAATAAAACATTAAAAACAGGGCCTAAAAACAAGCAGAAACTGGTCACTTACAACTACAGAACCGCCATGCGCAACTCCAACCCATCCATGATGATTGGAATAGTTACAAATCACTGTTCTGATCGAACCTACCACTCTAGACGTTACATAGCCAATTTGCAAAAAGCAAACAAAAAACTAAAAAATAGCAAACATCTTTAATCATTGTTTGTTTCCCATGAATGTTAAGACCAGAAGCATATGAAGGTTCTGCTGGTGGGACGCTCTTTGGTACAAACGAAAATAAGTTGGAAAACATGCCCTCTTGTATCTGATGCTAGGAACTCTCTTTACACTGAATTGTTAAAATACAACAGCAAGCAAGATCACTTTCAACTTCGAATTGTTGAAATCATGTATCATCAATATTGTTCTCCAAAATAATTCCCACAAACGATCAGTGAATCAAGGGCAAAGCCGTAAAGGCAAGGACCCGAATGGATTTAACAGATCTTTACATATCCACAATAGAAATTCCTAGAGATGAAGAAAATAACAAGAAGCAATTGAAACAAATCCAACTGAAAAATGCTTGAAAAGCATACTATTATCGGAGAAAATTGCCATTGCAATAGTGGTTTAGTAACTGCCACAGAGCGGCTGGATCAAGGGTTGAAGAAGACAAAATATCAAAAGAGTCCTTTATTTCTTGAGCCTTTTCAAAAGGGCCCGTAAAAATTAAATTTTGATCATTCTACCATTACTTTAACAAAAAAAAAAATAGATTAAAGGATTATCTAACGAATTTAAAACATATGAATAAATTTGTCCGCTTAAAAAACAATGGCGAGATATTTCTAGTTTTTGCTAAAACTCAAGGAAATTTTTATAAATTTCTTCTTTTTTTTTTTCAATAGCTTTTAGGCTTGGACAATTCAACTTTCTAAACATGTATATTGTGGCCGAAACCATCAGTAAGCCCTCTAACTTTACACTTTTTTTTACATAAGGTCTCTCGACTAATTAATAGTCCTATAAAACCCTTAAAGTATATGCGTGAGTTACACGCAGACCTTTTTAAATGGGCACAAATGCGCGTGTACGGACGACAAATGGAGAACGCGTAAAGCCTCTCTACTTAACTAAACGCACCCGTTTTTTACCTTTATAAACCCTAAAAATTTTAAAGGAAAAAATGCAACCCTTTTCTTCATATTTCCTAAACCCTAAAAAACAAAAAATAGCGTTTGGAAATTAGGGAAAAAGAATCATTGTGCTGGAAAGAAGATCGAGAGCGTCCATTTCTTCGAAAGCCTCCATTTTCTTCTTTCTTCTCTTGTATTATTTCTTTTTGCAATGGAGCATAGGATCGAAAGAAAGGCGATGAAGAGTGTATTGCTTTGTACCTGCGGGAATGAAACCGTAATGGAAGTTTTAAAGCAACCATTGCATGCTGATAGACTGTTGCACAAATGTGCTGAGATTGATGTAAGTCATCTAATTTTATAAGTTTTCAGATGGTTTGGTATTTGTAATATTATTTTTCATTTCAATTTCGTCTGTTAGTAATTAAAATTCTTCTTTGATGTTATTATTGTGAAATTAGCAGGAATTGTTGTATTCAAATGGAGAAAGAGGGATTACTTTGGTTCAATTACATGAGCATTCTACCAATGAACCTAAATTTGATAAGCGTTTTTAAGTGCTTTTCGTTTGTATTTTTATCCTCTGATGTTAAGCATTGTGTGTTATTGTTTATGAATGTTTTCATATATTTACAGGGAAATGTGTTGTTCGCTCAAAATTATACTATCCAAAAGCGATCTGCAAGTATACGGGGCAAGTGTAGTATTTCGGAAGCAACCAAGGTCGTATTCTCTCAAGGACTAAAGATTATTAGTAATAACTCTCTTTCTATTATCTAACCGGCAAGCAAGTGAATAAATTGATTGATTTAAAAGTAAACGAAGATGCGTAAAAGTAACTCACTTCCGACAAACAAGAGAATATCTGGAAAAATTGTCTAGAGATAGTAATCCATAAATTAATCATTTATGTAACTAAACACTCCCAATTGATTAATCTTAAATATTCAGTTTCTGAAAATTCGACGATAAAAGAATTCTAATAACTTTCGTAATTATAAAATTCAATTTACCAAAACCAAATACTATACTTAAAACTTATATTTCTAATTTATTTTAAGTTCTTAATTGGATGAAATCAGGTAAAGAATTCAACTCTCGTTATTCACTCTAAACCTAGGTCAGACTATCGGAATCGAATCATTTGTCTGTTAACATTCAATCAATCCAACTAAGAAAATTAAAATAATCAAAAAGGGATAAAGGTTCAGTAAACATATCAAAATTCACTTTATACTTCCCCCTAGACTACGAACAATTTTAGCTCAAATTCATATCACAAATTTATTGGGTCTCCCATATGCAATTGACGTAACAATTACTCAAATAGCAAGAAAAATGATAGGCAGCGGAAATAAAATTTGACAGGGAAACCTCTCTAGACCAGTTTTAATTAACCCAATCAAATATAAGGATGGTTAGAAATTTACCTCTTGTAGCATGCTTTAACTGGATAGCTATATGCCTCCCTGTGGAATCCTTGTCAATCCGAAATGACTATAGGGATACTAATGGCAGTCCCCTCTTCTTTCACACACACAGGGATCAAAAGGAGAACTGTAGTATACTAACACTAGAAGCTTAATAACAGCTCAAAATTGGTAGATACAGGAAACAATTTCCTTTCTTTATTTCGTTCCTAATGAAATTAAGCAGAACCGAATAGAAGAAAGGTATTCATTTTATGCAGGAATGAAAACTCTTTTTTCTTCTTATGTAAAATGAAAAATAAAACCCTCTCATCTATTTTGTAAGAGTTTCGTTCTTATTATATAAAACTGAAAATGAAGATCATTCATATGATGGAAGCCAACTTTTGTTTTTTTTATTATTTATTTATTGCCCCGTCCAATAAAAAACAAAGTGGAACAGGACTTCCGGTTTTTATGGTCTCACTACATGCCCACTAAACCTTTTGTTTAGCAATGTTTAAAACCGTAGGCCACACCATCATTATGTTTTGGATTATATTTTATCTTATAAAACAAAACCCACCACTTATCTAATCTTTTCAAATAAAATAATCAAATAAAAAGTGGATTTGTTTTCATTTTGCAAGTCAAAACGTCAAACTTCCTTTTACAATCTTATCATATATGGTCCAATCCAATTCACAATTGAGTATATATATATATATCAATTAATTAATTAACCAATCCTATTTAAAATAGGGTATTTTAAATTTGCCTTATTATTAATTAATTAAACACTTTAATTAATTAACCAACTTGATCTAGTAGAATAAGCTTCCAGGTTCAACCCGAATTCTATTATGTGTGCGATCTAGAAGGCCCATTCAATGTTAGCAATGAACTCAAATTATATTTAAATCCATAAGTTATAATTAGTTTCTAGCAAGACATTATAACTACCCAAATTGAATCGAGTGTCAATAAATCGAACCGACAAGCCTATAACAATTTTATACAAACATTGCCAACAGATATCAATGATTAGCATAAGACATGTCCTTGGTCATCCTTATTATTGCTAATGCATTTTATTGATTCTCTAGTGATACTGACTAATTCAGATAGATGCATAACATTTATTATCCTATTTGGGTATGCGCACACACTACTCAGTCTCACTAATCAAATGGCCGGTGATATCTTCTCTCTCATAGAGAGAGTGGCAATCCCTTCACTTTACTTATGTCTCTAAGCATAATTCTTGGCATACCTAATCGTACCCTTATTTGTAACCCTTTTACAGGCACGTTAGGCAATACGTTAAAGTATACGAGAAATCCATAGTAATTTCAGGTCTAGGGATTCTAGTATAAGCATTACTTGAGAAATACTTATGACCTCATTTACATGTAGTATTCTCATAAAATGGATCGATCCAGTACACTGTTTGCTAACATATACTATGTATCTCTAATTGATATCTCATATCCTATGATCTGTAAAACAAGATCATTTCATAGAGTACATACTAGTCTTAGTTTATTATCATTCCTATAATAATAATTGACTAAGGATATTTAGAATAGTATTCTTATATTGCTTTAGGTTTTAAAATCCAGATCACATATCCGATAAATAAAACAGAACTACTATTCAAGGAAATTCATCAAATTAAATTGCACAGATAATATAAAATTAATAAATTATTCTCATAAATAAATTATAATCCAATTACAAAGAGTTAGGGTTAGGGCTTACACTAACAAAATTATTTTCAAAGCTCTTTTCAACATCCAGACACATTAACAATATCAACTCATTGTCAACATAGCAGCAGTTACAATCTCAATGAAAGCAAATGAAAAATTTAGTTCCTCAACAGTATATCAAACTCAACAGAAACAATTAAAAATCAGGAAAGAAAAGAAAGCATTAACTAGAATTAATTCCAAATGAAGAACCAGCTCCCTTCGTTTCTGATCGAAAGAAGCTCTATTCTCTAACGTTCATATCGCAAACCAGACAAAACAGATCGGCGTCTTCTTCAGATAACCAATCCTCGGTCTCAGTTCTCTCTTTCGCTGTGCTCGATTGTCTCTGTTGGACCCCCAAAATCGCGTTCCAGTCCCCTCTTCAGGTCACCGATCAAGTCGCTCTAGGAAAGAAGTGGTGTCGTTCAAATTGCCATCCAGCAGAAGAAGCGTCCTCGCCCAGCCGCTACTCTCTTCATCTTCGTCGCGTCCACTGCTCCAAACCACCAAGCCCTCGCCGCAATCAGATCTAGTCGCCTCTAGTTCAGATCTTCTTCTTCGTTCAACCGTTATTCCTCCTTATCCAATTTCAGATCATTCCCCTTTTCTCCAAGCACAGCCGCTCCTATTCCAAAACCGAGCCTCCTTTCTTAATTTTTTGATTTCTTCCTTTCATTTACCCTCACCTAAAACGCAAATTCATGTGTGCTTTGGTGAAATTCTCCAAATCAATCCCTCAGCTGCTTTCAATTCTAAACTAAACCCATAAATCTTTCAGAACTTTCGTTTTAACCCCTATCTTTACTATTCCTGCCCGAATCATGTTCCTTTTTGCAATATTACCCAACTATGACCTGAAAAGTGAAAATATAAAAATAAGTGCCACAAAGAATAATTAATCAACAATTATAAAGAGAATTAAGCAACATTTCACTTAAAAAAAACATATATAAAATTGGCACTAATTAACTTCCCCACATTTAAACATTTGCTTGTCCTCAAGTAAATAACCCACAGACAATATAAAATAATTCAACGAAAGTATACCCATTCCGCTTAGATTAATGACAAACAAAGTGTTAGCCTCAAGAATAGTAAAAAATCAAATGCGTAGTTACAATTAAATATACCTCCATCTTTTCAAAAAAATTCAAAAGAGTTAAAACATGATCACAAACCAAACTGAGACCGTGTGTGTGTACATCAATACGTAATAGAGGATAAAATGAAATCAACTATGTTGCCTGACTCTCCCACATACTATTCAAGAACTGCAAACACAAAGCAATTTTATTAAATGCAAGAATGCTTAACACACAACATAATTACTATTGAATTGACTTTTTCCTCTTTTTTTTTGTTTTCCTTATTTTTTTTATATCAATGGGTGTGTTTTACGCTCCATCTCAATTCTCCATTCACTTGATTGCTACAAACTAGCTTAGCAATCCTGTTGTGCGATTTACACTTATTAGACTTCCACCGTCTAGACTTTCCCTATTAACAGTAGTGCTTTGCATACTCATATCTTAATTAAGACATTGGAGTAGAAATGTGGAAATTTATAGCTAAGTTACCAAGTTTAGGTTCAATCAAATGAGGGACATTATTCATTGCAATAAAGATTTTTTTTTTTAAACTTAATGTATCCACATACAAAATGAATTAAACAAAACTGCTCTATATTTACAGTTCCAGACTCAGAATACAAAGCCAGAGGCAACATCAGTTTACGTTAATAATTACCTGATTACATACTGAAAAGTGCTTAAAGATGGTCTCTAGCTCAATTTGTAATCATGCTATAGAAAAATTTTAAGCTCAAAACCAGACATATTAACGGTCACCGTATGTATGACGTCAACTATATAGTTCCATCATAGACCAAAAATAATTCCTAGGCAGAATATGGAATATAAACTCATTGACCAAGACAATTCAAAGCTCAGCACACAGACAAATATAACCTTTCCCCACACTTAAATGTTGCTACAGATAGTCATAATAACGATAAAAATTCTCCAAAAAGGAACAAAATACAAGATATTAACTCAACGTGGCAGCATCATTCAAAAGTAAATCTCAAAATTTCAGCAAATTTTCCCAAATTTAACTCGACTCCCCCCCACACTTAAATCACACATTGTCCTCAACATGGAACGAGGCACAACCAAATATAAAGGGTGGGAATAAAACACTAAAAATCAAAGAGGTAGGGTAGTAAAGAAACTGCCCTAAAAATGCTGAAAATATAGACTTCAACTGCCAGCGATTGGCGAAGTAGGAAAAAACGTAGGTGGTATCGATCAAATAACAGCAAAGGCAACTGCTATGTAGCAATGACAAAAACTGTAAAAAGAGAACAAATAAATAAATAAGTAACAAAAATTAAAAACAAAATGCAAATGAAACTTGGGTTGACTCCCGAGAAGCGTTTATTCAACGTTGTAGCAGAACTCCGTCAAAATACGGCGTCCTCCCATAGAGCGTATCATAAGATACCACTACTGGATCTCAATTAAACATGCCCTCAAGACTGGCTAGATATAAAAGTTTTCTGCGCAGAAAATCAACAACATTAAATTTAAAAAAATTACTTTGGGGAAAATTTAAACGCAATTCCTCGAGAAGACGGTTTGAGGATTGTGCCGTTGACTATAAAAATGGATCCACAAATGTTAAATCTAAAATTGAAAGGTTAAGAATTGGTTCGACAATTGACTCCTATACTTCAAGTTCACCCACTTCTTCTTTTACCTCACATCCTTCCTCATAAACTTCTACTACACATTCAGATTTCACTTCACTTTCCATTTCGTTACCTATCTCTCCTCCAAACTCAAAAGAATCAAGAGAGTCTTGCAAAGGGATATTATGATTATTCATGCATTCATTATAAGCAAATTTAGCCATCTCATTAAATAAACACATAATCTCTTCATGGCTTCTATCCCAAAATTTACTACTAGTGGAAAGAATTCCATCAGACAACTAGTCGGATGTTTGTTCATCTAATCCCCTAATGAAGTGAAGTGTTAGTGACCTATTCAAATAACCATGAAAAGGAAACTCACTAACAAGTTGATTAAACCTATCCCAAACAGCATAAAACGGCTCATTTTGTTGTCAACATAGCAGTAGTTACAATATCAATGAAAGCAAATGAAAAATTCAGTTCCTCAACAACATATCAAACTCAACAGAAACAATTGAAAATCTGGAAAGAAAAGAAAGCATTAACCAGAATTAATTCCAGATGAAGAACCAGCTCCCTTCGTTTCTGATCGAGAGAAGCTCTATTCTCTGACGTTCAGATCGCAAACCAGATAAAATAGATCGGCGTCTTCTTCAGATCACCAATCCTCGGTCTCAGTTCTCTATTTCGCTGTGCTCGATTGTCTCTGTTGGACCCCCAAAATCGCGTTCTAGTCCCCTCTTCAGGTCACCGGTCAAGTCGCTCTAGGAGAGAAGTGGCGTCGTTCAGATCGCTGTCCAGTAGAAGAATCGTCCTCGCCCAGCCACTACTCTCTTCGTGTAACGCCCCTTATAAACTTACCGAAGTAGACATATAAGAGGGTTACATGCGTAACTCCCCCTTCTAAACCCACAAATGAGTCTATAAGAAGTATTACTATTCTTGGTTCGTGAGTCGGCAACCTGCTTATAATATTCATTCATTCATGTAATTCATCCACATCAAACTTAACCAATTATCACTATTACATACGATTCATATATTTACAATCAATCCAAAATCCCAAAAGAATATAGTTACATAACCACAATCATTCCTAATTAGTTTATGTACATGCCGGGCTAGAATATACAAAATAACGAAAACTATACCCAAAGAAACAAGTCTGCTGTGTTGATCAACCAGCTGCGACAAAACTATCTACTCTGCTGCCTTCTTCAACCTACGAGTTTAGACATGTAAACTCGCTAAGCAAAACTATTGCTCAGTGGATGCTTTAACCGAAGTAGTAATAAAACTTTTATGTAAAAGCATTTGGAAACATTTAAATAATGATAGTAAACGCTTGTAAGCAAAACGAGTATATACATTTCGTTAAAATCAAGCATACATTAAATTCATATTGTAGCTCTAGTGGCACTCGAAAAAACTCAAAGATAAGAATCGGGGCCCTATACATATTCCGTATAGCCATTTATAGACTAATATGCCAATACCATAGGTATTATATGTTTTCATTCCTTTCCATAGCCAACATGTATTTCGTATAGCCATTTATAGACTATAACGCCAATACGGTGCCCACATATCATATTCATATCATTATCATATCATTTCCGCGATTTAACCCTACGATGCATCATATTCTTATCACTAGCGTTCTAAAGCGAGCCACATGAGCATTTAAATCAAGTAATCATTCATATTTCCAATACCATATCATGCTTATCATTTGATTAACATTCTCAATCAATTCTCATAATGATATTTTTCGTATTCATATCTCATGATCATAAATAGGTATTAAGTTTCAAGAATAAATCTCATTCCGTTTAAAACTCATAAAGTTTCTTTTGAGAATCTGTCTGAAAAGCTGTGACCGTCGTGTGCGCTATCTTGGTCTCGAGCGCGAGGCCTACGTTTCCTGTTAATCATTGCGAGCGAGACTATCACAGCATGTGTGACGATTGCGGACATGCTGTAAAACTTGGGCAGTCGCGCGTGCGATGAACACATATTGTGTGACCGTCGCGTGCGCGACAAATCCTCAAAATCTCCCTGTCCACCCACAAGGTAGTCGTGAGCGCAACAATCACACCGAAGCGTGACTGTTGCGTGTGCGACACTTGCGCGGCCAAATGGGGTTTTTCTGCATTTTCAATCTAATTTCCAAAACAATTCAAATATTTGAAATCCAACACATAGATCACCACAAATACATTTAGTAGGACTTATTTTAATAGTACAATCCGAAGAACCATAGCACATTCAAAATCCACTTTAAATTTAGCAAAATATTCGAAATTTCAAGGAAATCAAAATAAAACTTAAGAAGAGTGTGGTTAAAGCATCAAACCTCAAAATATAGTCTTCTTCCGAGCTCAAGCTACCTCCTTGCCTTTGTCCTTAGCCTTAGCTTCTAAATCACCTAT
>CATIWJ010299791.1:0-23475 GCA_949640765.1 Croton laevigatus
AGATGAATCTGGGCGTGAGGGGGGTGTGAAAGAATCCCACATCGGAAAGGAGTAGGGTCTTAATGAGATTTATAAGGCTGGGCAATCCTCACCTGTCAACTCGGGTTTTCAGGTGAGTTAGGCCCAGATTCTTAACACATACTAGTATTAAAAATGACCAAACAAAAACTCAATTAGATTAACTGAATTTCCAACTAAATTGATTTGTATTTAGGTTTTTTCGGTTTAACTGTTTGAACCAGCTGATAGCTGATAGCGATTGTTGATAACTAATAGCCGATGGCGAATAGCTGATATAATTATAATTATACATTAAATATTGATTTTAATTTAATATTATTTTAATAAAATTAACGTAGTCCTAATATAAATCAGTTAATAGCTGGAATCAAAAACTCAGCATAGAAGTTTATTGAAAGAACTACTATTTGAGGTCCCAATCGTTATCAGCTCCTAATTTCAGAATTTACTAACTTTTAAACTCTAACTGTTGGGTACCCAACATCTATAAGCTGCATGAAATAATTAAACCAAACACTCTCTTAATAATTTATTGAATTAATTGTGCTATTTTCTAATGAACTCTATATTATGTCTCACTCTATTAGCTAATGAATTAGTTTATATAAATGGCTCCTACTCTTTTACCTGGTCATTTATTTCGTTTTAATGCATGATTTTAAATATGGGTTTCTTTACCTAACCACCTTTTACTTTTTTTTTTTCTCTTTTTTTAGGTATTTCATATATTAGCTAGCTAGAAATAGAATACAAAACCGAAATATAAATTTTATATAGGAAAATTTACAAAAACTTTCCTGAATTTTAATAAAAATTACAAAAATCTCCATGTGATTTTTGTAGGGAATAAATTTATCCCTATATTTTAAATCTATTGGACAATTTGATCCTTTCTTCTTTTTTTTCTTCATTAAAATAACGGTAGAAAACCTAAAATATAATTTTACGGGTCTTTTTGAAAAACTCAAGAATTAAAGAACTCTTTTAATATTTTGTCTTCTTCTTCACTACACACAGCCACTCTATTTGTTTGTTAAGTCTCTATAACATACAAATCTAAAAAAAATAATCAGTGATATTGTTATTTGTTAATCAATTAACCCAAATCTAACAAACAAAACTTATTGTCAATTTAATACTCTCTCCAGTCTCTATTCGAATATCCTATTTTGATTTGCACTTGGAGTATCTCGGCTGAATATTCCCCATTTCCCTTGTACCCTCTTACCATCATTGGCTAGTCTGTTGGAAATTATATATGTATATTTATTAAAATAAATATATAATATATATTTTATTGGTGTGAATGGAAAATGAGAGTGGTTTGTTGTTTATCCCACATTGGTTAGCTAACAAAATAGAAATGGGTTTATAAATAAAAAAATCCATTGTGGCAATTAAAAGGGTTGGAAAGAGGTTGAGCCCTCGCGACGTCGTTATCGTCGCTCTCTCGGCTCAGCTTCAGATTCGGTCAAAAGATTTGATTTGATTAAAACCCAAATAGAAATTAGGTTCAACCAAAGCAGAAGTAGTTACTGCTGCATGTTTGGAAAACGGTTTCTAACAATTCGGTTCAACTTCCACCCAGCCCGAACCATTGCAACTTTTCAAGTTGCACCCTTACACTTCTATAAATACCCCAAACACCCCCCCCCCCAAAAACTTTTCAATTGGGTTATCGTCGCTCTCTCGGCTCAGCTTCGGATTCAGTCAAAAGATTTGATTTGATTAAAACCCAAACAGAAATTAGGTCCGACCAAAGCAGAAGTAGTTACTGCTGCATGTTTGGAAAACACAGTTTCAGTTCAACCTCTATCCGAAAGAGAAGCAATTACTGCTGCTTGGATTGGAAAACGGTTTCTAACAATTCGGTTCAACTTCCACCCAGCCCGAACCATTGCAACTTTTCAAGTTGCACCCTTACACTTCTACAAATACCCCAAACACCCCCACCCCCCCAAAACCGTTTTACTTACTTCAAATTTCAGAATTTTCAAAACAAAATTCTGCATATTTTTCTCCATTCTCCTCTCTTCCAAATCATGCCGTGTGATTTGCTATGTTCTTTGCATTCGACATTTACCGGAGTTTGAAGTACCGCTACACCGGTAAGGTTCTAAACCGTTCTATTATGGGAAGAATTATTCTATTAACCTTGGGTACCAAGAGGGGAATAAAATTCCTTAAGGACAAATAGTGAACTCTGTTGGCTCGATTTATTTTATTGCATTTTTTATTAATTATATTATTATTAATTTAATTGCTTGAAATTATTTTTTATTTCTTTATAGTATTAATTGTTTCTAAGACTAAAACCTTTGTGGTTTTCTATTTAGATTTATTTATTTATTTAATTTTCTTATATTAATTTGTTGGAGACTAAAATCTTAGGATTTTCTACTCCTATCGATATTAAAACCTTCGTAGTTTTCTACTCAAAGTTTTGGAGACTAAAATCTTCAAATTTTCTACTTCTATCGAGATTAAAACCTTCATGGTTTTCTACTCAAAATTTTGGAGACTAAAATCTTCGGATTTTCTACTCCAATTGAGATTTAAACCTCTGTGGTTTTCCACTCATTCTTTTTGTTTTGGAGATTAAAATCTTTGTGATTTTCTACTCCAAACTCATATTAGTAATTTTTTGCTAATAAAGTATTGGTTTAATTTTCAAAAAGGGATCTAAAATGAACACTAACCAAGTTGCTCATGTCCCTGCTCCTGCAGAAAAACCTGGCAAGTTTTTCGGTGTTGATTTCAAGCGATGGCAACAAAAGATGTTCTTCTATCTCACAATGCTGAGTTTACAAAAGTTCATCAAAGAAGAGGTTCCAAACCCGGATGAACAGGTGCCCGAAAAGGATAGATTTCTTGTAATCGAAACCTGGAAACACTCCGACTTCCTTTGCAGAAATTATATTTTGAGTGGGCTGGATAATACTCTTTATAATGTCTACAGCACTATTTCTACTTCCAAAGAATTGTGGGAAGAACTTAAGAAGAAGTGTAAGGCTGAAGACGCTGGTTTGAAGAAATTTATGGCAGCCAAATTTCTTGAATATAAAATGGTCGATTCTAAGACTGTTGTGACCCAAGTCCAAGAACTTCTGTAGGTCCCTTGGGGCAACTAAGAGGGGGGTGAATTAGTTGGCTAATAAAAATTTTAGTTTAGTGCGGAATATGGTGGATTGAAACTTTGATGGAAGTTTAGGAAGATTAAAAGGATAGGTTGATGAACAAGAACCATTAGGGTCAGCGCCTCTAGCCCTCAAGTTGCTGCATTCCCAAGAATAGAACCTACGACTTCTTAGTTAAGCTGGGATAGTACTGCCAACTGATCCAATCCTTGAACTAATTTGGATCGAAGCATGACAAGAACCATTAAGGTCAGCGTCTCTAGCCCTCAAGTTGCTGCATTCCCAAGAATAGAACCTACAACTTCTTGGTTAAGCTGGGATAGCACTACCAACTGATCCAATCCTTGAGTTCGGGTTAATACATTTTAATTTTTGGTAAGTGTAAGCCTCCCCGCCTTTTAAGAGACCTACCTACAATAGCCTATTGGGGTCTTCTGTTGCTGTCTACGAAGATGTTGCTATTTGACCAGCATGGAGGTTGCTTAGGAGACCTCCTCCTGCGGCCAAGACAGTAAAACCACTTAGGCGACCTCCTTGTGCGACCAAACTGGGTAGGTCGCCCAAACTTAATGAAAAATCATGGGCCAACGACCAGTTCTGGGCCATTGACTCGTCATAGGTCAAAGATAGGCTTAAATGGGTCTCATCACCTATGTGTTACTAACTACCTACGCGACACTACCCAAGCACCCCGTGTGGCATCAACCCATACTACTGTCACCTCGCGTGGTATCGCCTCATACTGCTATCACCCATCATAACAGTGTTCCAATACCACTGTAAATAACTCACATCTTCAATAAATGAACATAACTTTTTAGTCTATAACAAGTACGGAAGTTTCTCAGTCCAAAACATGATTTGCACAATAGAGAAAAATAATAAAATAACTTAAAATCTACATTTAATTAAAATAATTTATATTATAATTTTAAATTATATTGATATTATGTTTTATTTTTTAGCATAGCCCCTGCTTGACAACTGACTAATAGCATACTCTAAATAATACAAGGTGTGCATTAGGATGATGACTAGACTAGATAGAGACATTATAAGACTAGATAGAGACATTATAATATTTGAAGCGAAGGTTCTAAATTAAAATCACCACAAAAGCATAACATAATAGTGTGAGCAAAGAAGATTATTAAAAGGCTGTTTGACTCCAAATCTGTGGAAGGTGCTCTCCACTATAAAGAAAGTGAAATTTTTAGCCTTGAATTTAACTCCCAATTACTTCTTTTGCATTTCCATTAGTTTTTGAACTTGAGGAACGTGTAAACAGAAGAATCAACAAGTAATTCTTAAAATTCACTTACAACTTTAGATTGGTGAAATATGAAATTGATAGATTTTGTAAAATTCCTAAAACATCATGTATTGTAAAATTTCAGATGAATGAATTAAAATTTAGAATTCAATTCATTTGAAAATGAATTTCCAATAAAATGTCAAATGAATGTAATGTGTTCAAATAATTAATTTAAATTTCAAATTTATTTTTTTTTATATATCAAAATCAAGATTATTTTTTCAAAATATCGACAAAGTGAACTTATAAATGAATTTCATAAAATTTTGTGAAATTCATTCGTTTCAAAGTGGCTCTTAATTTTAATTTTAATATAGTTTATCTTTTGATGAGAAGCAAATAAATTGATTTTATTAAATCGAACCATAGTTCAATTTGTCATTAGACATAAGGCTTTTCAATTTTATTTTTATATAATAGGTTAAATTTACATTTAAATTTCGTACTTCATTTATAATGAATTATCTATTTTACCTTTAATGGGCCCATAATAAGAGCTAGAGGTGTTCATCGTCGGTTTGGTTCACCGAACCGAACCGATAAGGAGAAACCGATTTAAACCAAAAATTGATATTGAGAAACCGAAACCAAACCGATATTATCTGTTCTGTTCTATTTTCTGTAAAACCAAAATTACACTAAATTAGTAAATTAAGTTTAAAATGGCTACGTTTTGGTCTAAAACGACTACGTTTTGGCGAAAATTCAACTGTATTTAGCCTTATCGGTCGGTTCAATTTAATTCGATTTAAAAATTGCAAGAACTGATAACCAAACCAATACTTATCGATTTTCTCCTCCAAAGCCAAAAATTGAACAAAAACCATATAAAACTGAAATTTTAATTCGGTTCGGTTCGATTCAATTTACAATTTGATTTTCCGTTCACAGCTTTTATGAACACTTGTGTCCTAAAAAAATTCGAGTGATAGAAGAAGACAAGGCTGGAAAAAGCCATTGAAAGTCTCACATACTCCTAGAAGTGACAAGTTAAAATAAAAAAACAACAAAGTTCTAAGGATTAAATTATCTAAGGATTAAATTATTTATATACCTTGTCTGGTGTCGTAAAGTTGTCAAAGCACATGCCTACAAATACTCTTTTATACTACTAGACTAGACTTAGCTAGACTTATTAATCAAACTCTTTCGTAGCGAATCACTCGTTAAAAAAAAATTAAATAAATAAGCTTAACATAAAAGCAGATTAAAAAAAAAAAAAGTAACATGGGTGTCGACCGTCGTATCCACGATGAACCGCCATGGCATTTGCTCATGGCATTTGCTCATTTATATATCAGATCACATGGTAGGCCATAAATTGAGAAAATTTACACCTACTTTAAATTTTCAGGACATGCTAAAAATAATAATAAATCTCATCATTAATCTTAATTTTAAGAAATGAATTTAATTTATATTAAATAAAAAATAAAATATAAAGCAAATTAAATATAGAAATTTACCAAAATAGATAATCTTATGATAAATAAAAGAAAAAGAAAAAGAAAAAGAGACCCATATACGGAAATATATACTTTAGGCCAATATATATGTATGACCACGAACAAACCACCAAGAATAATTGATCAGATTCGTAGATGTTCTTATGAAGAAACACTTATAATACTTGAACTCATGCCTTATCAAGCAAGTTATCCCATTTTAAAATTGATTTATTCTGCAACAGCTAGGGGTGTTAAAAGTTAATCCGACCTGCTAATTCGACACGTACCCGACTTGCTAATAGCGGGTTAGGGTTGAGATTTTCGACCTGTTTAATTAAATGGGTCGACACGAACCTGACCTGAAAATAAATAGGCTAGGTTCAGTTTGAAAATTTCAACCTGCAGATCGATCTGTTTAACCTGATTACTATTAATAATAATAATAATAATGTGATGTTTGTGAGGCTGTTCGTTTTATCTTCAAAACAGGTCATTTCTCTCCAGCTCTTAATTCTAATTTTATGGTATTGATTCCTAAGATAAAGAATGTTGATACTATTAAACATTATCATCCTATTGTTTTGGGGAATTTTTTGTTTAAGGTGGTGATGAAGATTATTGCTGACAGATTGTCAGCCTTGATGGGTAAGTTGATATCTCCGCAACAATTTGGCTTTATTAAAGGTCGTAACATTGAGGATTGCATTGGGGGTGCTTCGGAATGTGTGAATCTTCTGGACAAAAAAAGTTTTTCAAGTAATATGGCAATTAAGATTGACATCCGTAACGCATTTGATACTCTATCTTGGGATTTTATTTTGGCAGTTCTACGTTGTTATGGTTTTTCAAATTTGTTCTGTGATTGGATACACAATCTTTTCCACTCGGCCATAATTTCTATTCTTATCAATGGTGAATCTAAGGGTTATTTCTCTTGCTCGAGAGGGGTTCGACAGGGCAACCCACTTTCTCCACTTTTTTTTTATCTGGTAGAAGACTACTTGAGTCAAATAATTTCGGATTCAGTGACTATGGGTCGTTTAACACAGATGCATGGTGGTCCAGTGGAATGTCCCTCGTATTTTATATATGATGATGATGTATTGCTTTTTTTGCAGAGCTACGAGAGATAATGCCAAAGAAATTCAGAGAATCTTTGATAATTATGGTTATCTTTCTGGCCAGTCAGTTAATTGGTTAAAATCTAATGTCTTCTTTGGATCCTCTGTTTCTACGGCTAGGAAGGTGGCTTTGGCTTCTTTACTTCAGGTATCACAGGGCTCTATTCCCTTTGTTTACCTAGGGGTCCTTTTGTTCAAAGGGGCTCCGCGTCGCCGGTATTTGCAAGGTGTTGCTTATCGTATTTTGGACAAGTTCTCTAAGTGGAAGGGATCTACTTTGTCTGGGGCAGGCAGACTTGCTTTGGTAAAATCTGTCATTTTTAGCTCTTTCTTACACACTTTTTCTGTTTATTCTTGGCCAGTGTCTTTGATTAAGCGTCTAGAGAGGGTTATTAAAAATTTTGTTTGGACTGGTGATGTGCTTCGCCGTTCAGCAACATCTGTTAAGTGGACCTTGGTCTGTAGGCCTTATGAGGAGGGCGGTTTAAGTCTCAAACATCTTCGATCCTTGAATAAAGCAATGCTCTGCAAGTTTGCCTTTAAGATTGTTTCAAGGGTTTCTTTTGTTTATAATTTTCTATTTCATTGGGAAATTCAGTATGTTTATCTTAGGTCAACAATCTATCATTCTGTGAAATGAAGTTTGGACTGGATTTTTAATTATTGTCAATGGATCCCTGTACGAAACTCTTCATTGTCATTCTGGCATGATAATTAGTTGGGGTATACTATTGCGGACAGACTTCAATTGACTAAGGTACAGAGACGGCGGCTAATAAACAACATTTCAGATTTTTTATGATGCCGGAATTTGGAATATTCCTGATCGGTTGTTAGCCTTTCCGGATATTATCAGGGATATTGAGCTTGTAACTTTTGCAAGGTGGGATGTTCTTGTCTACCGGGAATCTAGAGATGGACTTGGATCGGTACGGGACTTTTATTATCACCTGGAAGGTTCGTATAACGTGGTGGCCTAGGGTAAGGATCTGTGACATTCTTACATTCTTCCTTCGCATTCACTGCTCACTTGAAGGATCTTTCATGGCCGGCTGCCCATTGATGATTTGCTTATTCGACAAGGTATTACTTTGGTATCTTGTTGTAGCCTATGTGGTAATGATACTGAATCACTCGATCATTTATTTCGTCATTGCATATATGCTAAGGTGTTATGGACTGCTTTGTTTGCTCTATTCGATATGAGATATAACCACTATTCTGTGCTGGATATATACAATCATATTTGTGCAACCTCTGTTTCTCCTCAGGTTCTTGCACCTTTTAAAGTGGGCTTTCATGAGGTTCTTTAGAGAATCTGGTTCTCCAGAAATTCTACTCATCATGATAGGATCCCATGCTCACTACCTACAATTGTTAGATAAATCTGTATGGTCACCAAAGAAATTGAATTGCATGCTATTGGTCATATGTTTAATACTGTCGGTGAGTTTATGATTTTGAAACGGTTAGGCATCCCCAAACAGATACGGCCTCCTATCCTAGTTGTGTGGGTCTTACCTCCCTATGGCTAGATCAAGGTAAACACCGATGGTGCAGCCCATGGTTGTCCAGGTATGGCTGCTGCAAGTGGGGTTTTTAGAGATGAAAGATCGTGCGTACTCTATGCTTTTTTAGCTCCATTGGGTGTCATGACTACTTTTGAGGCAGAATTATGGGCAGTTATCATTGTAATTCAAAAGATTATTGAGTTACATTTGCCCGCAGTTTGGATTGAGGCAAATTCTTTACTGGTGATTCACTTGCTCCAAAACCTCTTGGCCACTATTCCTTGGTCGGTTCATGCTGCTTGGGAGTCGATGTTGGACTCCTTAGATCACATACAGGTTCGATTCACTCACATTTTCTGTGAGGGCAATAGAGCTGCTGATTTATTTGCTTCTCTCGGATTTACTCGACAAGAGATTCATTGGTGGACTTCTATCCCACAAAAGGCAATAGACATATTATGTTATGATGCTATTAGTCTCCCTGTTATGCGCAGGAAATAGATTTATCAGTTCTTATTCTGTAATCTCTTCTTTCTTGGCAACCTCTGTATGAGTTTCTTTATTTTTAATAATATTTCTTGGAGTAATAGAAGGAAGTGGGAAAAACATTGAGATGCCTACCTAGTAGGGATGTTTGCGCCCATGTGTACTTTTTTTTTAACGTACCCATGTGTACTTCTATTTCTCCATATTTCATCAAAAAATATTATTATTATTATTATTATTATGATATGATTGTTACAATTTTCGTAATATAATAAAATTGAGATTAATTAAATTTATAAATTGGTGTTGTTTAAATATTAATGATGAAAATATGTCAATTATAATAAAATTTATGGATATTTGTTATTAGTTTAATTTAAAATGAAAAAACGTGTGTGAGATAGAGGGTTTGTATGTCAAAAAAAAAAAAAAAAAAGAGAGAGAGAGGGTTTGAGTTTCCTCCTTCCTTACAAGCAAAAGTAGCAGTGGCAAAGGAAAGCACCGCCGCGCCACATCCATCACCATCACTACCGCTACCGCCACCGGCACCACCACTGTCTTCTTCTTTTTTTTCCTTCTGGCAACCCTTACATGAAAAGAGAGCGAGAACCGAATAGAGAGACAGAACCTTTGAAGTGAAGCTGCCATTGTTCCGGACCGCAGACCAGAGATCTAACACCACCAATCAAGTCTTCTCATTAAGCTAGTTTCGTTGGTACTGGCCATATTGTCAATCTACTACCAGAGAAGGAGAAATAGCACGGAAGAGGAAAGAGAAACTGTCACTGGAAATTTCGTGGCCTTCCAGCCACGATCCGTCAAATCTAAAGGTAAATTCTAACTCTTTTCTTCACGGGCTTTCGTTTTGATGTATAGATTGCTTTGATTGGTTGCATTTTTCTAATGTTAATTTTTTCGCAAGAAATCCGGACTGTTTTTGTTGTTTTTCGATGGTTGTATGTGAAATTGATTGAAACTAATGTTGGATTTGTGTTATGCTCTTTGATAAGAAGCTGCTGGTGTGTTTCGATGTTGAAAACCAGCAAGTTTTGCATTTTCTGGCACTGTTACAGTGACCGGAATATTCTTTTTCGACGATGATCAAGGCTAAACAGGTCGTTTTCAGGTCGACCCAAACCTGAAGCAGATCAGATTAGGGTTGAGGGGTTCGACCTATTTATTTAAAAAGATCAGGCTCGAGTTGGGGGTAGCTAACCCGAAATCCATTTAAATCGAAAATTAGCAGATCAGGTAAACACAACCTAATCTATTTGACAGCCCTAACAGCAACAAATGTTAGTCACAATATGGGTTTTCAACTAATTCAATTTAATCAAGAGTAAAGTCGAAGTCACCGAGAGGGAATTGTTGTGAAAAAAATTCAAACCTCAAGCTCGAGGGCGGAGTTATAGAATAAAAAGATTGACTTGTCATATAACTATTGTATTAAAAGATATATCCTTCTAAGAAGAATATGAAGAATATAACATATGTTTTAGAAAACCGGAATAGATGAAAAAAATGGAATCTAATTATTAATTTTTCATTCTTTAACCACAAAAGCATAATATACGGCAGCTGATTTATACAATAAGAGACCAAGGATCGTACCTAAAGAGCATGACTCAATCCCAGAGACACCCTGTCAAGCCGGGGCATATCCTTGAACTTCTTTCTGTCCGCCGGTAGGATCATGTACTTCGTCATTTTCTTGGAAAGGGGAAGGTGCTCCATGGTGACATCATCCCCATACCTTTTCTTGGCGTATTCCGAGATTGTCAGCTCGGGCACCTCTTCCACCTTCTCCTCTGGGGGATCAACCCTCTGCCGTTTATGTCTTTGGGATAGGGTTTTCACAAGCTCAGCCTTCGAGGGCTGAAGGTGGGTTTAGGTAGCTAGGCTTTGCCAGAGGTCTTCCTTTGATGAGAAAGTGCCTTAGGAGGTAGAGGCATATTCCTCGGTGATTTAAAGCTCCCTCCCTTGCCTTTGTCTCCATGGGAGCTTCTTTGCTTATCCCTATTTTCTGAATTTTATTTTCGCTGAAGTGCCAGCATCTTTTCGAGGACTCTTGCTATACCTGCAAAAAAGACGATGTTATGATCGACCCTATACATCGAACATAATTACTTCACAAATTCAGTACCATAATAAGGGTTCAGACGATTCCCCTTAAAATCAAGCACCACCCCTACATACCAATTCTCCACGACATACTTAGCGTCAAACACTCCTTCGGCCACCATGTCGGTTAGCATCTTCACATGTTACATCTCCTAAGGCTCTAGAGGGGGAAGATCTTTAGCCCTTATTGATGTTGCAGACCTGTTCCACCCCTGAGGCACTTCGGCGAGAGTGGGACGGTTGATTAAAAAGTATCTCTCCTTCCAAATTCCTTTTAAAGATGAAGGCAAGCTGAACATCTTGCTCTTACCTTCAGGTTGCAAGTGGTTGTGGTCGAACCTCGTTCGGGACTATTCTGTTGATCTATTGCACCTCCTTTACATTCAATGCAAGTTTTTTATATGATGTGAACATTTGTAGCCCATGAAGGATCCTCTAGGAGTTAGGATGCACATGGGCGATGTTTATCCCATAAGTCTTTAGGAAATCGATGCCCAAGTGTGACATCGAAAACCTTAGACTAGTAGTCATGTCTTCTAAATAGATAATCCTGCCGTTGCCTCTGGGAGATTGGTTAGCATCGTATTTGGGGTCAGGCAAAGACAGTTGATACTCCTGAGGGATGTCATATACAAACTGGATTTCCTTAAGCCATCCATATCTAACTCGTTAGGAATATTCTCTACAGATCATGCTTGGGTGGGCATTTTTTCGGCTTTAGGCAACTAGCCCGTTGTCTTATTAGTGCCCTGACACCTAGCAGGTTCGTTTGAGTAAGTTCTGCTTAATAGACAATCGACTACACTTGAAACAGGGATCACGGCTAGAGGGCGAGCGGCCGCCGGAAGGTTGAAGGAACCTGTGGATGTGGATCGTCGATTCATCGTTCTCCAGGACAAAGGAACCTCATCTTCGTCCTCTGGCTCATCCACCAGTTTGTACGTCCACCCTAGGAATGGTGGTGTGCTTTTTCGAGGAAGCGATGTTTGTGTGTGTTTTTCAGACCAAACAGGGGGTGTGCTCATTGGAGAGCTCTTGATTGGAGAATTAGGTAGGGGACGATGAGGTTGAGTGGTTTTTGGAATCACTTTGACTAGTCTTCTACCTACGAACAAATATGGGAACTGAGATGCATTATTTATAATTGAGGATCGGGAAGTTGAAGAGACATAAACTCTTTTGGAAGCGGCCACGTGTTGAGCAGGGGCCGAAGGTTGGAAAGAGCCCGCCAACTCAGTTTCAAATGGGCCTGGAGCGAGAAAAAACCTGCCAAGATTGCTTACCCATGAGGATAAATCTATCTTCATCTCTCACTTTGCAGTTAGAGCCTAACCTCAAGACGGACACTAAGATCAGTTAGAAGAGGAACCCTCAATCTTTGACTAAAGGACTTGTTAGGGGACATGTGATGATACGATGCTTAGAGGGTCAATCCCAAGCAACCTATGTCGCCAAGAGTGGTCCATGAAAGATCACCAAGGGTCATAAGCATGCAACATCATTTTAGTTAGCTAAGAATCGAACTCCTCCAAGCTCCAGGAAACCTTTTGATCTAAGGCTTGTAGCGCTGGGAACCCGAGCATCATCCTTAGTAGAGTAGTATCCTTGTAAGTATACTTGGGATCCTGAGTATCAGCATCTGCCTGGTGACCAATGTCATGAGGATCGACCCTAACTCTCCAGGCATCGGGATCGATCATTTGACCAGTAGCCATTATTTACTAGAAATGCCCCAGATTTGGCGACACGTATCTCGGGCATGACCTCCACCTTCGATATTCTGGGGAAGTAACCATTGGGGATCACTTTATAAATACCCTAGCGAACAAGTTAATCACTTTTCTTCTCTACTATTATTCCTTTCTGTTTAAGCCAATCCTCTCCTACTTTCTCATACTGACTTAAGCATCGAAATGTTCGCCTCTAAACATCACCCAGAGTTTTGTGTCCACTTACAGGATCGCCCAAGGAGGATCAGTCTTTTATCATCATACAAGGTCTAACCACAGCTCGTCTTAGGTCCCTAGTTTTGATCCTCGAGACATCAATGTTTTTGCCTAAAAGGGCCAACATTGCTCCCACTACAGAAAAAAGTGCAATATAAATTTTGTTTGTTTTATAAGTGACTTTGAAAGAGATACGACCTTAAATTTTTATCTTGTGATGTATTTTATTTGTCTTTTGATAAGTAAATAAATTCCACCAATAAAATGTACCTTTATAATTTTAATTTTTAATGGATTTTATTTATCTTTTGATAGATAAATAATTACTAGTTCATTTTCTTAAGTCTACCATTCACTTAGTTATAAGCAATTTCAATATTTTATTATTAATTGATGTGAGAGTCATTAATTTTCAATTAAAATAAAAATGTTAATCATCAAGAAATTTTGATATCAATTTTGTCAACTGAAACATTAAACTTATCTAGTCTCAACTATTTATTTTTTAAGTAGACATTTTATGATTTATTTATGTACAAACTTTTTGTAAATAACATATTTACAAATATTAATGAAAACAACTTTGAAATTTAAGAAAGAAAATAAAGATTGAGCAACTAGCAAGATTGCTCATTTGAAATATTTTTATATAATTAATTAATCAAAATTTTGAGTTTCAATTTTTAAATGCTAGTTAAATGTTCATAATTTACTTTTTTTATTTAACTATTCTATTTTTTTTATTAGCAAAACACATGTACCAATTTATTCGAATTCATTTTGCTTATATAAAGAGTAACCCAGATTAAAAGGTTAGCTTTGGAAAAAAAATAATTATATAAATAAAATAACCTATACCCATAATTAGTCTAATTGATTAAATTATTTTTATATTCTTTCCTCCAAATTAATACAATAATAATCTGCAATAAAGTACAATAGTTTTATTTAAAGTTTTCATTTGAAGGTTTGGTAAATTGAAATAAATTATATGGAATTCATTAACAGGACAAAATTTATGTATCTATATATATATATATATATATATATATATATTCAGATAATTTTTTTTACTACTAGGAGAAAAAAGAATACTCACCTTTAGACCACAAGCCCTAGACTGTAGGCTGATACTTATAAAAAACTTTTTTTTGGTAAGTATTGAAGTCTCACTCTAAGACATGTTTTGATACAATAACAACAAGATTTAGTCTCAAATAAGTTGAAGTCGGCTGTATAAATCTTCCAACAGTGAACCACACCAAATAAGAATAGCAGTCACCACACACCTGCTTTCCACAACATTGATTCTATTTTTCTACTTAAGTCTATTATTAACCAAATCTACCTCGATATCTGAGACTTGTAAATCTCTAGCTATCACCTCCTTCCAAACAGTCTTAGACCTTCCTCGATCCCTCTTGGCCCCTCGACCATTAAGTTCTCATACTTACGAACCACTATATGAGAATGCCTCCGTAAAACATGCCCATATCATCTAAGTCTATCTTCTCTCACTTTATCACCAACTTCCACTATGCGGATTTTCTGTCGAATATGCTCATTCTTAATTTTGTCAAACCTTGTATGGTCACACATCCATTTTAACATTCTCATCTTGGCCACATTCATTTTATAGAGATGTTGCCTCGTTGGTGCAAAGCATTCACTCCCATAGGGCATCGATGGCCGTACAACTGTCCTATAAAATTTATCTTTTACCTTAAAAGGTATTTTCTTGTCACATAAGACCCCTGATGCATCCTTCCACTTCATCCACCCAACTTGTATTCTGTGTGCCACATCTTTATCTGAACGTTCTTCATTTTGGAACACAGAACCTAGATATTTAAATTGTTTGGATTTGGGGAACAAAACTCCATCCAACTTAACCTCTTGTTCTTGCTTCTTTCTTAGATTGAACTCACAGTGTATATATTCTATTTTACTCCCACTTAACCTAAAACCCTTATCCTTAAGAGTTTTTCTCCACATTTTCAACTTACAGTTAACTCCAATATTGGTATCATCAATAAGCATAATGTTATATGCAAATAATATGCACCAAGGGACATCATCTTGTAAGCTTTTGTTTAACTCATTCATCACCAGGGTAAATAAATATGGATTCATGGACAAACATTAATGCAATCCAATGGTAGTAAGGAAAGACTTTCTATCCCGACCTAGTTTTTTGACACTAGTAGATGTGTTCTCGTACATGTCTATGATGATGTTAATATATTTGACATGGACTCCTTTCCTCTCCAAAATCCACCATAATACTTCTCTTAGAACTCTATTATATGCTTTTCTTCAAGCCAATAAACACCATGTTGAGATCTTTCTTCTTCTTTTGTACGATTCCATTAATCTTCTTAGAAGAGAAATGGCTTTCATAGTAAATCTACCTAGAATAAAACCAAATTGGTTCTCTGATACTATCGCAATCTTCCTCAATCCGTGTTCTATAACTCTTTCCCATAATTTCATTGTATGACTCATGAGTTTGATACCCCGATAATTTGTACAGCCTTAGATGTCTCTTTTATTCTTATACATTGGTATCAGAGTACTCCTTCTCCATGCATTTGGCATCTTACATCCATTCAATATAACATGAAATGGTTAGCTAAGCAACTCCTACCTCTCCAAGGCTCTTTTCAAAACTCAATAAGGATATCATCTAGACCACATACCTTATCAACCTTTATATATTTCAACGCTTCATTTACTTCACAATATCTAAGATTTCTATATGAAATAAAAGTTCTTAAAAATCTTGTTCATGTTCAGAGTTGAATAGTTGATCAAAATAGGACTTTCATCTCTCATTTATCTCATTATCCCCTATTAACACCCGTTGAGCTTCATTTTTTATACATTTAACTTGAATTAAATCTCTGCATTTCCTCTCTCACAACTTTATGAGCTTATAGATGTTGTGCATAGGGTACTAAAATCTTAATTTTTGAATATTTGATAAACATACTTGAAATTGTGAAGTTACTAATGTGGTTTCAAGCTATTTAATGGTGTATCAACTAATCTCAATCAAGCCTAAGTGAGCCATGTCAAAAAAGTTACAAAATGAAATAAAGTCTTGCTTTGGCACAAGCGTCGCGCGCACGACCAGTATGTCGCGCTCGTAATCCATACATCAGACTTCATTCTTCAGCTCGCAACCATGTGGCGTGCTCGGGACTGAAGCTACTTAGGCCTCAGAAAATTTTTGTCAAGCACTGGAAGTCTTGCAACTAAGCTTCATATGCGAGACCAAAACATCAAGTTGGCGGTTACAAGGAAAAACCACTAGGTCACGCACACGACGGTATCTTTGAGCTCACGACTAAAACATGAGGGGACCAAGACTTTTTCCTTCAGGATCTGAAAGTCTCACGACCTTCCGTCTCGCATGCAATTGCAACATTAAAGTAGCCGTTGCTGTGTTCAATGGTCGTGCATGTGACATGGTCATCGCGCTCGTGACATGGCCAATGCCAGGCTCAACGGCTATTATATTAAATGAAAAGCTGATGCAACAAGTATCCGTTGGAAGTCCATTATGAATTTATGTGAGAGGTCACGTATAAAACGTGAAGGTCGCGCTCGCAACACTAACAAAGAATCAGAGCATATTTTTAAATCTCTAAGTCCAGCTATTAGTTTATTAAATGTGGGTATAAATACCTACTCCAACAGACTTAATAAGGTCACTCAAATACTAAGTATTAATTTTTCAATAACCTCATTTATTTCAATCTTCATTTAATTATTGTATTCAATTTTGAGTGTTTATTAGTTGGGTAAGCATTAAACCCAACAAGTTTGTTATGAGTGATAGTTTTTAGTGTGAGCTTTAAACATTAAGTGTTGCTATAAAGTTTGGGGTGAGATTAAATCATAAGTTTGAGATGAACATGTTAAAACGTTTTGTAATCCTTTTGTGATTAATGGAACCCAATTCTATGGAGAATTAGTGAAGTGGATGTAGGCAAAGGGTTTATGCTGAACTACTATAAAATCCTTCTATTTTATCCACCAAATTCCGCTGTTAATTTTTAGAAGGCCACTAATTCACCCCCTCTTAGTTGCCAAAAGACCAACAATTGGTATCAGAACTAGTTCTCTTATTCAAGCTTCATTGGAAAAGTAAATCCAATGGCAGTTCTTTAAGAGATAAATCACCAATCTTTTCAAGCCTTATTTTGATGGTAGTGACTTTCCATTTTGGAAAGGTAAAATTGAAAGATACTTAGAAAACCAAAGCTTATAGGACTATTTCATGGAAGAATTGAAAGCTCCCAAAGAGAAAGACGAAGATGTGATTGAAGTTTCGGCTCCAAGAAAGAAATGGATTGCAGATTATCGGAATAGTTTTATAAGAAGTAACTTGTGTATGATCGTACTCATAAATTGCATGTCAAGAGAAAAAGCCAGCAGGACCATTCATTATCCTTCCCTATATCTTATGTGGAAGACCTTGGAGAATTACCATGAAGGCAAGGAACAAGTAAGAGATGAGAAGAAGCTAACCGCTATCTTTGAATATGAGACCTTCAAGAGATTGGATATTGAATACATCACTATCATGACAAATCATCTTCTTACCATGGTTACAAAATTGAAGAAATTGGGTGAACACTATTCTCCTTAAAAGGTTAATGATAAGATATTGAGGGCTTTGTCAGAAACATGAGATCCTTTCATGTTGTCCTTGAAAAGAAGTCATAATATCAGCAAGATGAGGGCAGATGAGCTAATAGGAAAACTCATATCTTGGGAGATCACTCTCAATAAAAGGAGTCAATAAAAGCAAGCCTTAGAGAGAAGTGAAAAGAAGAAATCCATTACTCTTAAGGCTAATGAAAAAGGAAAGAAGCAAGTTGAAGCTCCATCTTCTAGTGAGAAGGAGTCAAGTGATGATGAGATGATAAGAAAATGATTGCATTCCTCACCAAGAAGTTTGGAAAAAATTTTGAGTTTTAGAAGAAATTTAAAAAGAGATCTAAGGATGAACCAACTTTCTATGAATGTGGTAATATTGGCCACCTTAGGAGTGATTGTCCAAAGTTTGGAAGAGACAAGAGAAGAATAAGGAAGAGAGAAAGAAACACAAGAAAGCCAAAAAAGATAAGAAAGAGAGGAAGAAGTCTTTCAAAGCCACATTAATTGATAATAATTCTTTTAGTGGAGAAGAAGAAAGCAAAGAAGTGGCAAATCTATGCTTCATAGTCCCAGAGGATAATAAAGGTGGTGACTTCTCTCAATGCTTAGTCTCTCACCAAGAAGCTTCTAAAGAGGTACCTTTTTCTTCTAACTCTTAAACTCTCTCTCTCTCTAAGCATGATGATGATTTATTTGATGATAGTGATGATATGCCCTTATTTGAATGTGATGATGAAATGATGAATTAGTTTTGCAAAGCCACCACTAGATGTGATAAATATTTAAGATTAAAAACTAAGTATAAAAATAAATACTTGAAAATTGATGATGAGAATGTCAAGTTGAAAAATATTATTTTAAAAATGAATAGAGAAATTGAGAAACTTAAATGTGAGATGTTATGAAATGCATCAATGTTTTGTAGGAGAACAAGAGAATGAATGACCTAATAGTTAGTTATGAGAGAAATCAACCTAATAGCTAGTAATGAGAGAAATCAAATGATTGATAATGCTCTCAAAGATACTATAGGTCATAAAGATACAAGAGGCTTAGGTTATGCTATGGGAAAAACCTCTAGGAAACCAAGTTTGTTCCTCCTTCTCATTATCCTCATGTTGAGTCAATTGAGAAATTGACTAATGAATGTGTTCTATCCCTAAAAAAGATAAAATGAAAGTTTTAATAGTTGAACAATTAAAGGAGAAACATGTGCATCATGTTTGTGGGAAATAAGCATGGTAAAGAAGGATATTACTCTAAATCCTACATTCCCAAATCTAGGGTCTAAGGAAGAAAACCTAATCATGCATCATATAAAAGATTTAGCAAGAAATGTCACTATTGCATGAAATATGGACATAGAAATACACATTATTTCATCTATAAAGTGCATTTGAAATTGGTCCCCCTAGACCAAATAGCTAACCTCCAAAGACCCAAATATATTTAGGTACCTAAAGTTAAGTGATGTGCTTTTATGCCTAAGGAGCTCCATGGAGAATAACAAGTGGATTATGGATAATGGATGCTCAAAGCATATAAGTGGTGAAAAGAAGCGTTTCACCAAGATAGATCCAATAGAGGGTGGACACATCACCTTCAGCAACCAGTAAGGTTATTGGCATTAGTAAGATTGGTAAGAGTTCTACTTTTGACCATGTTCTCTTATTAAATGACCTTAAAATATAATCTATTGATTATAGAGTTACCTTTGACTTTACACAATGCATTTCACAAAAGTGGAAGACAATTCAAAAGTGCTTCTTGGGCAAAGGGTAGAGAATATATATCATAAATTTGAACTCTATTACTAATGAGAAAGGGTCTTGTTTAGTTTCATTTGATATAGATTCTTAGAGATAGCATAGAAGGTTAGGCCATACAAGTATGAACACCATGGAGCATCTTAAGAAGGAGTTGGTGGATGGCTTGCCCTAAATCAAGTTTTAAAGAGACAAGGTGTGCAAAGCTTGTCAAATGGGGAAACAACATCAATCATCCTTCAAGTCTAAGAAGCAAGTAAGTAAATCAAAATCTCTTGAACTTATCCATATTGATTTAGTTGGACCTACTAAAATTGCTAGTTTATGAGGTAGACATTATGCATTTGTACTTGTAAATGATTACTCTAAGTTTACATGGATCTTTCTCTTAGCTCACAAAAATGAATCTTTTGAAACTTTCAAAACTTTTGTAAAATGGGTTTCAAATTAAAAGGGCTATTGTGTTTCATCTATTAGGAGTGACTATGGAGGAGAATTTTAAAATGAATCTTTTGAGTCTTTTTGCGATGAGCATGCATCACACATACTTTTTCCTCCCTTAGAACTCTTCAACAAAATGGTGTTATTGAAAGATGAAATAGAATCCTTGTTGAAATGACAAAGAACATGCCAAATGAGTATGATTTGCCAAAATATTTTTGAGTGGAGGAATTTAGCACCGTTTGTCATAATATAAATCGTATTTACAAAAGAACTATTTTGAATAAAACTCTTTATGAGCTTTGGGAAAATAAAAAACATAATGTATCTCATCTTAAAGTATTCAGTTGCAAATGCTACATATTAAATACCAAGGATAATCTTAGGAAATTCTCATTTAAATCGGATGAGGAAATCTATTTTTTGGTTATGTCTCAAATAGCAAGTCTTATAGGATTTTCAACAAAAGATCTATGGTAGTTAAAGAGTCTATGCATGTAGTATTTGATCAAACTAATCCCCTTGATATATGGAAAGGTGCTTCTTTTGACTTTGTAGTTGAAATTGAGAAACTATCTCTAGATGACAGCCAACCTCAAACCTCACATCAATAACAAGATCCAAGTGAGGATTAAAAAAAAGAGATTATTGATGTTGAGGGGGAGCCAAATAATGTGGAGCAAGGAGCAAATAATGATGCAAATAAAGAAGGATCACCCAAAAAAGCAAATCATTGGCGAGGTATCCAAGCGTGTAAGTACTTATTCTAAGCTCAGTTCTTCTTTCAATCATTTAGCATTCATATCTCAAATTGAGCCTAAAGCAATTAAAGAGGATTTAGGCGATGAAAATTAGACTCTTACTATGCAAAAGGAACTTAATCAATTTGAAAAAAAATAAGGTTTAAAAATTAGTTTTAAGACCTTCTAGCCATTCTATAATTGGTACTAAGTGGGTGTTTAACAACAAATTAGATGAGAAATGTACCATTACTAGAAACAAGGCTAGGTTAGTTGCAAAACGCTACATTCAAGAAGAGGGCATTGATTTCGATGAAACATTTACCCCCGTTGCTAGATTGAAAGCCATTAGGATTTTGCTTGCATTTGCATATCATATGAATTTCAAATTATTTCAAATAGATGTCAAAAGTGCATTTTTAAATGGTTTTATTGAGGAAGAGGTGTATGTTGAACAACCTTCAGGTTTTGAGCGTCACCAATTTCCAAATCATGTTTTCAAATTAGAAAAAGAACTTTATGATCTTAAGCAATCTTCAAGAGGTTGGTATAAAAACCTTAATTCATTTTTAATCAAAAATAATTTAAAAAAAGGCAAAGTTGACACTATTTTTATGCATAAGCATGGGAATGACTTGCTTGTAATACAAATTTTTGTTGATGATATTATATACGGTGCTACTAACCTTTCCTTGTGTGAAGCTTTTAGTGCTCAAATGACCAGTGAATTTGAGATGAGCCTTATGAGCAAACTCAAATTCTTCTTAGGTGTTCAAATAAAGCAAACCAAAGATAGAATTTTCATCAACCAAGCAAAGTACACCAAAGAGCTCATAAAGAAGTTTGGGATGGAAGGCTCGAAGAGTAGCAAGAATCCGATAAGCACAACCTCCAAACTTGACCAAGATGAGTTATGTACGCTAATTAGCAAAAAGCTATATAGAGGTATGATCATTTCATTACTTGACCTTACCGCCTCTAGATCTAATATTATATTTAGTGTTTGCTTGTGTATATATTTTCAAATATGTCCAAAAGAGAGTCACTTACATGTTGTCAAAAGAATTTTGAAATATTTTTGTGGCACATTGCATTTAGGTGTATGGTATCCTAGAAATATATGTATTGACCTAGTTGGCTATTTTGATGCGGATTATGTTGGAAGCCATCTCTTAGGTGAATGCTTAGTATCTTGGTTTAGCAAGAAATAAATATCCGTAGCCCTATCCACCACAGAAGCGGAGTATGTGGCCGTCGGTGCTTATTGTGCATAAATCTTGTGGATTAAGCAATAATTGCATGATTTTGGCCTAGACCAAAACCAAATATCCATTAGGTGTGATAACACTAGTACCATCATTATTTCTAGGAATCCCATTAACCATTATAGAACTAAGCATATAGACATTAGACATCACTTCATTTGGGATCATGTACAATGTAGTAATGTATGTCTTGAGTTTGTAGAGACGGAGAACCAATTAGCAGACATCTTCACCAAACCGCTAAATGAGAAGAAGTTGAACTCAATCATCCTTAGATTAGGGATGATCGATTGTACATCTCTTTAACTCTCACTACAACAAATGGCATTTGCAGCCACAAAGCATATTGTAGCTAGAAGTGTAAATTTTATGGCTAATTGTTTTTGCTATAATTAGTTTTTTCCTGTAGCTTGTGTAGCTAGAAGTCGTGTGGCTATATCTCAGCTACAGGAGTTAAGTCAATTGTAACTAAAACAAATATTTCTAGCCATGCAATTTAACTTAAGTAGCTAAGGGAGAAATTTATTGCCACATAAACAGTTGTAGCAAAATATTAGCCACAAAAAAAAAACTCATAGCTATTTCATTTATAACTATATCAATTTTTATTTTATAGCTAAATAAAAATTATGTTGCCACACCCAAAATCGTGGCAAATGTTTATATATATTTAGCTACAATTTAGTTAATGCATTGCTAAAACATAAATGTATTGCCGCAAAGAATTAATTCATAATAATAATTTTTTAATAAAATTAGTTTTCTATTATTATTTTTTTAGAAAAATTATTATTATTATTATTGAAACTAATTCAAAAATCACAACAATTGCATTTTTTTACTAAATTATAAATAAAAATTCATCATATAAACATAAAATCACACTCTTTTCATAAAAATCAATATGTTTAATATCTTAAGAATACAAAACTATGTCAAAAAAAAAATTATAAAACAAAAAATTAAAAATGAAACTTGAACTAAATAGTATTTGTAGACACAATGCTAATAACATCTAACATTTTGACATTCCAGCAATATCTCCATTCGTATGCTTGAGAAATCAAGCTTCCAGCAATACCTCCCTTCATATGCTTGAGAAATCAATTGCAATAAGCAATCAACAACTAATATAGCAAGTGATCTGAATCAAAATTATTCATAGTAGTTAGTTTAAAAGCAGATCGACATAAAAATAAGAAAAAATTTATAAGATGAATGGCTAAATGCATATTTAAAACATAAAAGAAAGTGAACAAGATAAGTTCATTGTACATTTTGCAAAACTAAAAGGAAATCATATAATTAATGGTCCTACATTAAGTTGAATTTTAAAACATAACCATCGAATAAATAGAAGTGTATTTTGCAGTTTTATAAAAATTAATAAAATACTCAAAATGGTTAGACATTGAGCACTAAAAACATTACCAAAATATGAGAATTTATCTTTTCAAGAGCCTAACATACAAAGTGATGGGAAACAAAA
>CATIWJ010299795.1:0-14515 GCA_949640765.1 Croton laevigatus
GTGATGAAAATACTTGATTGAGAACGACAAGAGTCACGCGGGCTCCCCATTTGGCTCAAATTCAAAATGCACCAGCAAAGTGGGAACCTCATCACAGTCGTTTGCTACGAAAAAACAAAGAGACATACCAACCACTTCTCTTAATTGTCAAATCAAAGTTCCTGATTCATATTATTAACTGTTCGATGGATTTGGCTACTTGAAAGGATTTTCCTTTTTTTTTTTTTCATAATGATAACTTAATTCGTCAATAGTAAGAAAGTTCTTAGATTTAATATTAATGAACGACTAATAATTTATTATAGCAGAATTAGGTCTCCAAGTTATTATTTGAGAAAGGGAATTAACAAGCCTCGAACTCGGGATCTCAGGTCCCAAGAAAGAGGTGCCTTACCACTAGGTCACCTCTATTTTTTATTTATGTTTTTGATTTATGAGATTGAAGGGAAATTATTACTCTCCTTGTATTTGATCAAGTCAAAATTTAAAAAATAATTAAATGGAGTATTAAATTTATACATAAAACAATGCACTCGATTAAAACAATAAAAATTATCTAAAGAAATAGTTAGCATCGAAAGTAATAAAAGATTTTGAAAGCTGATTGGTTTGGTAGTGTATGAAAGTGGAAAATACTTATTTAGACAAGATGTATCTAGAGGCCAATGTTCTCGCCACAATCGGACTCGTAGGAGTTCATTCATGACTCTTTTTGGCCCTTAACTGAACTAAATCGTAAACTACGATTTAAACTATTGTAAGATCGTGCCGACCCATCTTGAAACGTCATAGAATCGAGGGGCCAAACCATCTGATCCTTGCTTGAATCGACCTTGGGTTGAACCATAACCAATGATTTATGGTCCCTAACCGTAGCGTTCAATATTTAGCTCATATCCGATCGAGTAATTGGCTCTCAGTCGTTTTCTAATTATTTTTTTTAAAAATTAATCTCTTCTTCCCATCACGTAACAGTAGATTGGAACTACATTTCGCTCTGATCTTAAATTCAAATTAGGTATATAGGTAGATTTATGGTTTAATCCCAAGCTGTGGGTTCAATAAACCTAAAAAATCTTCTTTTCCTATTTTTTATATTTAATTTCGTTTTTTTGTTTATTTCTGGTTTAAGATCAGTTTACAACTAGTTTACAACCAGTTTCTGTTTAGATTTTAGCATGTTATAAGCTGTTTATAGCTTATTTATTAAGTTTATTAGTTAGTTTTTTTATTTTTATGTTATTTTCCTTGAGTGTTTTTGAGTAGAAACAACTTTTAGGTTGAAATCAAAGTCCAATTGCATCAAACCTGCATTAATTATCCAAGATTTGAGCTAATTTTTATCCTTATTATTTTCTTTTGGTTTGATTTTCTCTTGTTTTATTGTTTGTTTTATTATCTATTTTAAGTTAAGCTTTAATAGTTTGTTTTATTGTTTGTTTTATTATCTATTTTAAGTTATGCATTAATAGTTTATTTCTACTTAGCTTAATTTTACCTCCACATTTAAAAATCTAATCTCCGAACCCATTTTGGTTTGGGATTAGTGTCTTATCGATATTAGGTTTTTGCCATTTAGGTTAAACAAAGTCATTTATTTTTAAATTTAGGTTATTCCTTAATTTTCTTAAAAATAGATAAATTAAGATTGTGACTCTTTCAAATTATTTTTTTATGTAACCCGAGTCCTTTTTTTAGTTTTTAGTCTTTCCTAATTTTCAATTTTAGACTTGTATACACATCCGTATTTGGGTGCTGCAAAGGTCTATTAAGAAGGTGATTCTCCCAATACAACTTTGGAACAATTGGTGAAATACCAATTATCCTACTTTCCATTTTAAAAAAATAAATTAGCACATATCTTTTATAATTAGTGAAATAGCACCTTAGGGTAAATAAAACCTACAGATTTTTTAAATACATTAATTTAATTAAGTGATTAACCAGAAATTAAAAAATAAAATCTGTCAAATATAAGTCAATATCCTTAATATAATTTATAATTTTTCCAAATTTCACCAGGTAGCTGGAAAACTGGCCGTAGACACAGCTGAGCGATTTTCGTCAGAAAATTAAATCAATATTTATCAATACAATTAAAAAATGAAAATGTCAATATAAATCAATATATCTCAATATCTGTCATTATAATTTAGAATTCTTCCAAACTTCACTGTGTGGCCAGAAAAATGGCTATTGTCATAACTGAGCAGTTTCGGCAATTTTCACCAGAAAATTAAATCAATATTTGTTAATATAAGTCAATATAACTAAATATACCTTAATACCAATCAACATAAAAATCAATATAACTTAATATAAGTAAATATATTATTCAATATAACTCAGTATCAGTCAATACAAAAATCAATATAACTCAATATAGGTTAATATGAAATCAATATCAGTCAATATATATCAAAATTATCAATTAATATAACTCAATATCACAAATATTATAACTCAATACCAATAAATATAAATCAATATTACTCAATATAAGTAAATATAAGTCAATAAAAATCAGTAATAATCAGTTCACTAATAATCAATAATTGTCAATAAAAATTTATTGATAGACCATTTTTATCTTTTCCATCAAGTGGAAACCCTAGCCGCCACTGTCGGTCATCGAAAATTTCAACGGTGATGAAACCTAACAAATCATATATCATCAGAAAGCCTCTCGACTCATAGATTCAAAATATGATTTTATTTTTTCATGATTCCATCATATGAAGCTGGAATATGCAAAAAAAAAAAGTCATATTTTACTAAAAAGCCACCAAAAAATGGCAACATTATCGATCAACCATACTATATCTGAAATAGTTCTAGAAGGGCGAGTCGTTTGACACCAAAATCATTGTCTAGGGTCATCGGAGGGCGATGAAACATTTGGTGAAAAATTCAGCAGAATTTTCAAACTTCCAACCAACTGCCTTTGACCAGAGCGTGCGGTCTCCTCCGGCATCCAACGATAGCGATCTTGAGGTTGGACTCGCCTAAACAATAGATACCTGCTGGTGAGGCTCGTGTTGGTAACGGCGGCAACGGTAGCATAAAGGGGCTACCGGAGGTAGGCAAATCTGCCTTTGAGCAATTTTGAATTTTTTATTTTATTTTTAAAATTAATAATAATAAAAATTAAAAAAATAGGAGCACATATGTAAAAGTATTTGAAATGTACTATATTTTTAAATATCAAACTCAAAGTGCTTTATTTTTAAAAGAAAATTCAAAAGTGCGCTAAGCCATATAAATTCTTTATAAGTTTTTCTATTCATAACGTTAAAGTTCAAACTTTGAACCTTATTTAATTATTTAATTGGACTAGAGTCTAATCTGGATAGACCAAACTACTAATTGGCTTCATAAATAATGAAATTTAACTACCTTTTAAAAAAAAAGAGCTTGTGTAAAAACAATAAACTACTAGTAATTGGGTGAAGGCAACTTCATCAAGGCTAAGTAAGGATATTATGATGGGGAGTTTGAGGCTAAATTAATTGAAGCTTTAGCTCTTCAAGATGTCTTGAATTATATCTCTTGCCATATGATTGAGAGTGTGTATATTTTTATTGATTCTCAAATTATCTTTTACTCTTTTAATAGTGTAGTGGTACACTTATTTAAATTTGGTTTGATTACATAAGGTTGTAAATTTTTATTAGATTTTAAAATCAGATGGAGTAGAAGACATTAGCGAAGGAGCTTATAGTCCAGCTAAGGCCTCGTGAATGCTTCTACTCATATTTGGGGAATTGTCCCAAATTGTTAAAAAAAAAACTAGTAATTGGGTGAACAAAAGGACATCATTTGAATGGAAATAAAGTTTTTGGTATTTTGGTATTTCCTTCCTCTCAGCCCTTGTCACCGTCGTAGTCACATACCCCACCCGTTTTCCCTCAATTTCTTGGCAACCCTTGTATTCTTGTTTATATCACATCACCTGCCTTCCGTCACTCTATCAATTCCTTCCTATTTCATTTCATTTCCATATTCAGCTCACAAATTTCATCTATTTTTACAATTGTCAAATTCACAAGTTTACATAATTAAATTCATTTTCATCTATCAACTCTCAATTCTAGTAAAGGAAATAAAATTATAATCAATAGAGTACTTAATCCCACAACAGTAATAACTTTTTACGCGCGTGCGGGGGGAGGGGGGGCTAGGGTGGTGTAGTAGTAAGACTTTGAGTAATGCATGTGGAGGTGCTATGTTCAAACCCCATTCTACGTCTCTTTGGGTGCGTGAGTGAGTGTGTGCATGTGTATAACTATGTAAAAAAAAAGGAAAATTTACAATTTCCTCCCTAAGTTTATGCACCTCCAACATTTTCCTCCCAGTCTTTTTTTTTTGGGACAAAAAACTCCCTGTGTTTTAATTCCGTTGACAAAAATACCCTTCTGTCTAAATTTTCTATTAAAATAACTTTTAAAGGATCAAAATGTAATTTTACAACCCATTTTGAAAAAAATTAAAGAAATGAAGGACTGAACTGAAATTAACTAAACTCCTTCTTCAACCTCCCAAAAACGCAGGCGGCTGCCGCCATGAATGTACTATTCACCGTTTAGCTTCAAATAGACTTTCCGGCGTTCCTGGTGGTCGAATGCCAGATCCAAAGGCACCAATCGACTCCTCTCGACGAGAGCTTTCAATTGACGTAGGGCTTGTTGCCTAAAAATGCCAGTTTCAGCGACCGAAGAGAGAGAATGCGAGATTCATCGTACTATTCATCGTTTAGCTTCAAATCGACTTTCCGACATTCCTGGTGGTTGGATGCCAGATCCAAAGGCACCGGTCGACTCCTTTCGACGAGAGCTTTCAATTGACGTAGGGCTTGTTGCCTGAAAATGTCAGTTCCGACCACCGAAAAGAGAGAGAAAAGGCGAGATTCATCGCACTATTCACCGTTTAGCTTCAAATCGACTTTTCGGCGTTTCTGGTGGTCGGATGCCAGATCCAAATGCACCGGTCGACTTCTCTCGACGAGAGCTTTCAATTAACGTAGGGCTTGTTACTTGAAAATGCTAGTTCCGGCGACCGAAGAGAGAGAGAGAGAGAGATGGCGAGACACTATTCACCGTTAACTTCAAATTGATTTTTCGGCGACCTCCGGTGGTCGGACGACGGAATTGAGGACAGATTTGGACTCCTTTCATTCTCAGCTTTCAGATAGCGGTGGAGTCACTACCGATCTATAGCCGGAACAGAAAACATGTTGAAATGGCAACCGGCAAGAGGTTGAAGAAGAAAGTAAAATTTCAAATCCGTCCTTCATTTGTTCATCATTTTCAAAAAGACCCATAAAAATTACATTTTGGTCCATTTTAACAGAAAAAATAGACAGAATGACATTTTTGTCAATGGAAATATAAATCATGGAGTTTTTTGTCCAAAAAAAAAGACAGGGAGCAAAATGTAGAAATAGATAATACATAGGGAGGAAATTGTAAATTTTCCCAAAAAAATTGCTTTTTACATGTATCCTATTTTTTTTTTTGGGTTAAAAAAAAAATCTATAACCGATCATTTTAATTATTTTAATTTTTTTGTTTTGGCAAAGTTAGATAACTATCCACCACCGTTTTGTCATATTATTTGTCTATTTAGACCTCTCCAATAGCCAGAGAAGCAGTGTTGCTCTTTCTTTCTATGGCTAGTAATACTCCTCCATCACCTTCATTTCCTCCTTATAACAATAATAATAATCCTCAAAAAGACGACCTTTTCTTTTCCGGTGACCGGAACTTCGCCTTCCATGGCGAAATCATGCTACTAGTTCTTGTCTTGCTCTTCACTTTCTTTCTTCTGTTTATTGCTTATATTTTATGTAAGCGGCGGTCTAGCGAGTCCACTAAGCTTAGCCAGTCGGAACTCTCATCGCCGGCGCATTCTTCTACATTAAAAGTTAAGTCTAAAGATGGGTTAAATTTGATGCCGGGAACATCTCAGGCACCGCCATGACAATTGGTGCTCAGGATGTCATTGACGGATTCTTGACCATGTGGAGAGGAAAAGAATTAATCGCCGATCAGCTAGCTACATGCCAAATGTCTGCTTGCAATTGGTGAGAAATACAACAGATGTGGGAGATTTTTAATTCAGTGTTACCAAATATACATATTAGTATTATTATTAGTGTTAAATTTATTAATCATGAGTGTAGTATATGTGTTCAGCCTCCTTAATTATTTCTTGTAAATCAATTGATGGATTTAATGTTTGGTGTTAGCATACTAATTGCTAGATTAATTTCTTTCAATTTATGTCAATTTTGGCCAAGGCTCATGAATTCAATTCCGAGCGTGGCATTGAATCATATTTTCTCGAAAGAGAAAGTCGCGAATCTCATCTTTCACGTTTAGGTAGCAGGTTTATGTTAATTTTGTTTTCTTGTATTGATTGATTGCGATGAGTTGTTTCCAACCAATATAGCATTATATCAGAAAACTTGGTCCAATTGAAAATTCATCCAGTTGAATCTGGCATAATCCATTTTATGCAAGATTATGATTGATTAATTCAAATTACTGATTTTCGGAAAATGTGTACACACTAGATAAATATTGATCAAGGTTTGTTCCTCAAATTGCTGTTGATATTTTTTTGATCTTCATGATGAGGAAAATTCAAAAGATTTTTTTTGTACAATCTAATCAAAAGCTAAGGAAAACCTTAACATAGGTCAGTGACCTAGGTAAGTAAGCTCTCTGGCCATATATGACAAGATAATTTTGAATCCTTGACCAAATTTACTTGGTAGTCGAGGAGTCAAGGCAAGTCCATTTGATTCACTAGTGTTTTGATTAGATGTTGAATGTGTTATATTTCGTACTGTCTCTCCTTTCATAATTTGGGATTTTTTTTTTATCTTACAAAGGCACTATAAGCTATGGAAGAAGAAATGTAGGTCAAACCCCGATTTTTTTAATAGAAGGGTCAGACCCTCACCACTGTGCTATCCACTTTGTCTTAATTTTTTTCCTGTTATTTATAATATATACTACTTCCGTTTTTGTCAATTTTTTATATTAAAATCAATATGATTAGATTCAAGTTTGGTGTTGATAGTTTGATGGGTTGAGTTAGGTAGATTAAAGTATTTTTAAGTTAGTTATAAAGTATGATTACTGTACTTAAGTTATATATAAACAATACTTTAATCTACCTAACCCAATCCATCAAACTGTCAATACCAAACTTGAATCTAATCATGCTGATTTCAATGTAACAAATTAACAAAAACAGAGGTAGTATGTTTTAAAAGATATTAATATATGTTTAGAAGGTACTTTAGGTTTCTTTTTAAATGTTTGTTGTGATTTGTAGTATTGAGGGGCGGATCCACGTTGCGTGACCCCTACACTCACTTTTTATAAACAATGAAATAGCAAAACATTATCATATAGTCCGTTGGCTTGGTGGAAAGATGCTTGGCATACGTGCTTGCCTTCTCAGTTTCGATGCGTAGCTTGTGCACCTAGAGTTTAATTTTTCCTTTTTACAATTTGTCATGTATTTGCTTTTTTATCTTATCCATGTAACACTTGCAATTTGTCATGTATTTGTTTTTTTATCTTATCCATGTAACATTTGCGTTTAATTTTTAATTTTTTTCATTTTGTCTATATAAAATTATAAATTTTAATTTTTTTTTATAATTTACTTTTATCTTTTATATCCATAATTTGTCATGTATTTGCTTTTTTATCTTATCCATGTAACACTTGCAATTTGTCATGTATTTGTTTTTCTATCTTATCCATGTAATATTTGCGTTCAATTTTTATTTTTTTCCATTTTGTCTATATAAAATTATAAATTTTAATTTTTTTTATAATTTACTTTTATCTTTTATATCCACTAATATATTATATTTACTTTTTTACGTTTTTTATCTCGTCCATATAAAATTGTAAATTTTAATTTTAATATACAATTTATTTTTTTATCTTACATCCATTAATATATTATATTTAATTTATATATATATATATATATAAATATAATTTTTTTTTTCCCACCCTCATATAAAATTCTCGGTCCACCATTTATCAGTCTTGTGATATGGTTGTAATTTTGTTTTGTAATTATGATCTTTAATAATGGAATTAAAGTACACGTGTTGGAATTTTGCTATTGATTGATGAATGATTATCCTATGAATGGGACCAGCGTAGCCACCACAATAATTGGTTTTTTGACATATGTTTATGTCTGATTTTTGCGAATGTTTTCATTAGATATGTGCATCGGTCGGGTTCGGGTGAATTCGAACCAAACCCGATCAACCTGAAATCCGAATTTTTCTCACCCAAACTGAACCCGATAAATAATCAAGTCCCGAACCGATCAACCCGATTAATTAAGGCCCCGACCTTGAACAACCTGATCAACCCGACTTTTGTTTTCCCAAATACATATTTTGAAAATATTTGCAGAATGATGAAAATGTTATGAAGAATAATACAAGGGCATAATCAATTTTCAATGGTGAGAGGGCAAGGATTTTGATGTCATCATTTTAGTGAAAACTGAAAATTTCCAGCATTACAAAAACATAATTTTAACAGAATTTAACATTACATACATTCAATTCAATCTGAATTGAAATCTAACCGAGACTACAATCTGAAATTTAACCCAGAATACAAACAATAAATATAGAAATACTTGTTGAAAATAAAAGCAGAGCACAACAACAGAAGAAGAAACCATAAATCCATAAATCAATATCAAGAATGCACCGAGAAAATTTGCCGATCTATAAACCTGGCTTGCTTTCTCTGTGCCCCTTTCCTCGATCTCACCAACTCGCCTTTTCGATGTTCGTTCCAACCTCCACCGAGAACAGTCACCGATCTGGAACTACCTTTGATCCCCTCTCTCTCCAAGTATCAGTCATCTCTTCTCTCTCCTTCACCTCATTTGCCTTCGATCTGGTCTCTATTCTTTAAATTCGAAGATCTGGTCTTTAGGTTAGATTTGTGAAGATAGTGGCTGCGTCGTCGTTTGAGGAGAAGGAGAGAGAAGGAGCGGCGGAGGTGAGGTGAAGGAGAGAGGAGGAGCGGCGGAGGTGAGGTGAAGATGGAACGGGAAAGACGAAGGGAAAGGAAGGTTGGATTTTAATTTGTAAGCATTTTTTCATTCAGAAACGGCGTAGTTTTGTGAGATTCGGGTTTTTCGGATTTAACCCAAATAAACCGAAACCCGAAATTTTTGAAATTACACCACCGAACCGAACCGAATCGATTAACCCGATTAAACCGAACCGATCACTTCGGTTTGATCGGGTTAATCGGTCTGGTCGATTTTTGCACAACCCTAGTTTTCATCTACTCGTTTAGATCTAAACAAGTAGACGAAACTGAAATTAAATTAAGATGGCCGATTTCAAATTGAGGCAAACAAAATTTTGTTTTGTCTTAAACATCTTTTATAATAATTACTTCGTTGCCTCTGTACTCACCTCCCTTAAATTAGTGGAACGAGCAAATTTACCAGTTTTTTCGCTTTATTTATCCTTCCCGATGTTCTTCCCCATAGCCCTGCGTGATGAGGCGTCACCAAGGCGTGACTGATTTTTTTGAGTTTGCAAGAATATTTAGGCATCGGTTGAGGCTTAATATTTCTACGACAGACTTTGAAGAAATTGTGAGGCAGTAAGAGACTCTATAAGCAGGTTGTAGAGAGGTTTATAAATATGATCTATTACAAGATTTGAGATAAAATGTTTGTGATCAAATGTTCAATATTAGTGCTTCTTTGCTTTCTATTTGGAACAAGTTTTTGAATGTACCAATGTATCATTCAATTACAAAAAATATAGAGCATTCATTTTGCATTAGTAATTACCCTTCCTATTATTTATTTGAGATTGTTATAAAAATGGATAGTTTTAAAATAGAAATATCACATTTTAGAAATTAATATATAGATTGCAGAAAATAACACAAAGTTTCAGAAATGTAGTAAATAGTACATTTAACTTAAATTAATAATTAAAACCTAAAACTACACCCCTTCTGGGTATATGGCTCATATACTGGTATATGGCTCGTATACCACTGTATATGAATATCCATATCTTAAGGTATATGACTCATATACCGTGTATAGTAGACCCATTTTCCTGCTGCATTTCAACGGAAAACAAACAAATTCCGGCAGGATACTAGTCGAAATCATGTTGGCAACTCATTAGACACCTAGATCACCTTGAAAATGGTGTTTCTGGCTGAAAAATCGTAACAGACCAAAACTCAATATTTCTCGACAAACCTTCACTAAAAATCGAAGGATTTCTGGCCAAAACTCAATGAAAACAGCTGGGAATTGTCGCCCGCAGCTTGATTCCCAATAGAAATTGCAAAGAAATGGCCTGAAATTCAACGGAAAACGAATGGTGGTGCTGCAAATCAATTTCACAATCGCGATGCTGCAAACCTAAGGATCGTGTTTTCATCGGCTTTCGATCATCCAACGTCAAGGGTGGTTGATTGGTATCCTTCATTCGCCCATCGACTACAAGTGGAGGTTAGTGGCGATGGAGGGGCAGCAGCGGAAGTTTCTACCGTTTTCTTTTTTTTTTAATTTTATTTTAAAAAAGAAACTAAAAAACAATAAATAATAAAAGAGGGGTTTAAAATAAAATCTTAAAAAAATTGTACTATTTACTTAATTTTAAAAATATGGTGCCATTTATTAAAGGAAAACTAAAAAATTGTGCTATTTGTTACTATTTTACTTTTGAAATAAATAATTTTTTTAAAAAAATCAATAGTTTATACTTTTATGTGGAAAGGAATAAAAATTTAGTATAATATTTTTGTGCTTTCTTATAAACTTCTTAGTAACATAGCAAATTTACACAAAAGGTAAGAATGGTATGAAATAAAAGAAACAAAAATTATATTCAAGAGGAAAGTTTCTAGCAACGCCCGATTTAGCTAGATAGATTGTCCCAAAAATAAGTTTTTGATCTTTGAACATGACAAATGACATTATGTGATAATTTTAAAAAGATAGTACCAATATAGGATCATGTCAAATGAGCCAAGCAGAGAGTTTACTTGGTAAGCATGTGGTAAAACTATATAAATACGATGTCTTCAGTTTAGGGGAGAGAAAGATCAAGATCCAAAATTATGAGAAAAATGAGCCCCAAAACTTTAGTGAACTGAAGACGTGACATCTCTTCAAAGTTAAAAGGCTCATCCGACAATTGTCAACAAAGTTTGTCAAGATAATTCAAGAGCAAGTCTCAGATATTTGTACTATCGTTAAAATCGTTTCAACAAAGATTCAAGATCAAGTTATCACGACAATCGCTACGTGCTTACGATACAAATTAAGCTCCAAAGCCTTGATGAGAAGAAGAAGCAAGCTCTGCCCAAAGTACAAATCCTTGTCCAATGATCGTCATTAAAATTTTTATACAAAGATTCAAGATTAAGTATGTGCGACCCTCATTTTGTTTTTGTGATACAATAGGTAGAAATCAAGCTCAAAAGACTCAACTCCTTCCTCTCAATCCATGCCCACTACTTTGGCTAGGTTTTGCACCCCCAAAAAGCGGAACTCTTGTTCTGGTTCATAATGAATAAAGCCGTTCCAACCAAAGATTTTTTTTTATCAGAAGGAACATCCTAAACCAAGGCCTTGGTTTCTGCTCTCTCTGCAATCCCGGTTTTGAGACCAAGGCCTCAACCATTTGGAACAAATGTCTTGCCTGGAAAAATACTCCATTCTGTCTATCAACTAATCTCCTCGATTTCTTCACACAATGGAACTCACTTTCCCCACCCTCTAAAAGCTACCATTACCATTTTTGGTCAACCCTATTTTTCTCTGTGATCTGGACCATTTGGAACTCATAACGAACTTACTTCAACAACACTGAAACCTCTGTCCTCAAAATTTTTTATCTACGTTTCTATCGAGCTTACATTTGGTGCAAAACTAAAACTGCCAGCTTTCCTTACTCTCTTAACCAAGTTTTCACCTCCTTCCCCCTTGTTTCAAATTCGTGATCGCCTAAGCCAGCTTCCACTGCTACTGTTTGGAAACAACCATCATCTCCCTTTGTCAAATGGAATGTTGATGGCGCTTTTAGTTCCAATTCGAATGTAGGTGGTATCGGTAGAGTTCCGCGTAACTCAGATAGTATTGTGTTATTTATGTTCTCCTGCCCACTTCACTGCTCCAGTCCTATTGAGGCAGAACTTGAAGCTCTGGTCAAATCCATCAACATCTCCAGTTCGTTAATTGGCCAATGGAGCCATTTCATTTTCGAATTTGACTCAAGCACTTTAGTTAGCTGGTTCTCAAACACTCTCCCCCCATGGACCCTTTGGGGCACCATTGACTCGGCCCGCAACTTTCTGAAAAGCCTGCAAAACTACTACGTTTGCAAAGTACCGAGGTCCTCTAACCACTTTGCTGATGGTTTGGCGAAGCAAGGCCTATTTAGGTCTCAATCGTTTGAAGCAAATATTATGTAATTTGCTACTTTTTAAACCTGTATCATTCTGCTACTTTTAAACCTATAACGTCTTGGTTTTCATCAATAATATAACTCAGTTTATCAAAGAAAAAAAAAGCTCAAAAGCCATGTCAAATTAAACTCCCAAAGGTTTCACCAAATCTAAAGGTAGAAGGTTCTTCTAGTTTCAAGCCAAGATCAATTTAAGATTAAGTCAACCACCCTTAATTCATCTTCATCAAAATTAGCTCCACCCTTGCATTGTCTTCACCGCTCATCAATTATGATTCAAGATCAAGTCTCATATACACTTGAGTTATCTTTAAAATATTTTCCACCGATTCGAGATCAAGTCATCACGAACCTCACTTCGTGTTCTTTACAAAGAAAAAAAATCAGATAACCTCTTTCTTAATAGTAAAAAGAAACAAATAGAGATTATAATCTCTATTTTTTCTCTTGTAATTATTCTTTTTCACGAATACAAATAGATTTATATGAAAACCAATCACAATTTGATAGGGTTAGGAATGAAATTAATTATCAAATTTCAAACATTTTAGCTTTATACATGGTGTCCATCAGTTTGTAATTCGTAGCCCATTTTTCATTGAAGACAAGCATGTTTGTACGGCACCAAATAAACCAAGATGCAATGACGAGAATTAAAATCCAAAGTACTGAGTTATTTTCGTGTCTAATAAAATTTTAATGATTCCCATTGCCAGCCAGATTGGAAAAGGAATTGGGCAAGAATGATTATGAATGCCGTTCATTGTTGCTAAATATGATTATCGTTTGATCCAATATCCGAATAGGTCATCAATAACATAAAAGTTCGAGTTCTTAAGAAATTTTTAATTTTACTTTTATCTTATTTTTAAATATTTCTTGAGTCATATACTGTCTACTTCAATCCTAACTTAAAAGAATATAGAGTAGTTGGTTTCATAGTGAAGTACTTGAATATGTAATGTAAAAATTAAGAATATAACAAAATGTAGGTCAATATCAAAATTGCATGGTATGCAATTCTATGACTTGTTTCAGAAATTAATGTATATACATGACGAACAGAGGTTGGTCGAAGAGCGGCAAGCGTCTTAGATTCATTTAAGTCTCAGATAGAGACCGGGTTAGCTTCCAAAAAAGTGGGGAAAGAGCCTCTAAAGCATTTACTTTGGTGGCTCTGTTCTAAATATAAAGCTATACATGGCTAGAACATTAGTGAATATATTTCAAGGGTTTGGTGAGTTAGCCAAATGATTTACATTCTACTAATTTAGATTTTAAGATGGGACACAAATGATGCTATTAATGTAAGCGAAAAAATTTATACTATTATATCTCTGCATTTAGGACAATTAATACTGAAAAAAAAATTTAACATCAGTTGATTTATTTACATACTTAAATAGGATTCCTGGGTCCTCTCTATCTATACATACACAATTATGGTAAGAATTTTCATCAGTTTGGTGTGATTACTTGTTAAGACAGAAGGATATTATCAGAATCATAATTATAAATCTTAAAAAGAGGAAACCATGTCTGTGTTAATGATGGACATGGATCACATATATTTCTTTTTGGATTCAACCACATCCAGTTTGGAACGCCGAATTCGACTCAGCAGGACCACTGAGGTCAGCAAAGCTCTATCAAACCTACCCAGTTTTAATGTAGCTAACTGCATTCCAAGACTCAAACTTGAGACCTTTGATTAAACTAGAACAACAATGATCTATACTCCCAATAGTCATATATTTCTAGTACGCTATGAATATAAACTTATGGTGTAGCAACTGAACTTAAATCAAAATCGAAAATGCAGAATATGTAAACATATAAAACCAAAAAGATTAATTAAAAGGAAGAAGAGAAGAAAATGTTTGAGTATTAATATATATATAGTGGTTAAAGACAATCAGAAAATGAATATATGTTTATGAGCAAGTACCTCAAGATCTCACTTAGAATAATGTGTAATTCATATAGTCAGATCCAGAGTACTTG
>CATIWJ010299804.1:0-13323 GCA_949640765.1 Croton laevigatus
CTCAACACTTGGTTTTACTATTTACATTTCGTACAATTATTATTCATTTAAATGTATACTTTTTTTACAAGTAAGGTACCCACTGGGCATAATTTTGCTCAGCGAGTTATTTCCTGTAACTCGCAGGTTAACAGATAAAGATAGTAGACTCCAACTCCAGTTACCAGCAGCACGCAGCATCTAAGGTCTTTTATTTCTGAATTAGAATATTATAGTGGCATGTATATAAACAACTCTAGTACTCCCAGATAAATGTTAGGATTTTGTACAATTAATATCTGCTGAAATATTTGCTTTGAACTGAGTTGTTGACTGAGATTATAGAAGTGTTTATTTTTAGTTAATTTGAGGAGTGAGGGTATAAGGTCAGATTGCCGAAGTGTTTCAGTTGTTTACCTTGCAGGATCCCAGTGTATAGTCGCAGGGACTATTCGTATAGTCGCAGGGACTATTCATTTAGTCGCTGTTACTATTCACGGTTTGTCCATTCCTAGGCGGAACTATGGTGAAATTTCTGTAGAAATTTGGTTAAAAATTGGCTAAGTATAAAGTATAGTTCATGTATAACTTATATGCCTGCCTAATTAACTAGTACATAATAGTATAGTCCAGCTCCAGTACCAGCATGTATGCCTGCCTAACTAACTAGTATATAATAGTATAATACAGCTCAAATACCAGTATGTGGCACTTCTTCGGGGTCTTCTATAAGGCCTAGAAGGGGTGTTACACCTGGGGGTTGATTGCAACCATTGTCTACAATTTTAAGTCAATAATTCGACAATGATCTATAGCACTCTGCATGGATCATATCTATGATCTTCTTTGAAATGTTGTGATGCTTCACTTTGTCTTACATACTGTCTTACATTTGAAAAAACATATGCTATTCATTCGCTCATATCAAACAAACTAATTCCAATGTTGTGCTGTATAATTTGAAGTAAAGATATCGAACATTTTCATATACTATTGGAATGAGTTCTAAAACATTAAAGTACTTACCTTGTTAATATAGGAAGACAACATTTTAGTAGCTATAGTTAATTTCATCAATTTTGGAAAGGGACTCCTAAATTCATTATGGCCACTCCTTTGTGTGTGCTTTGTCGGTGGATATACGCTCTTTTTGTCAAATTTACAGAACCATGCATCTCTGCTGCTTGCTTTTTAATTATGTGAAATGAGAAAAGAAAGTACAAAACATACTCAAGACTGTTCATGTATAGGAAGTAGTTTCATCCTCTAAGTCGGCAAGGAATGGTGGTAGCCATTTGAATTTGGTATTAGCATGGTTGCATTTCTTAAATATGCGGTGGCTATTTTAGTTAGGCTCCTGCAATGTTTAAGCTATTTTAAGGAGGAGACTTGTCATAGCCTAATATGTAAAAGTATAATAAGTAGCAGCTGATTCTTAATTTTATGAAACTTCTGTTGAAATTCATTAGGATTAAATTTATGAAAATTTATTAGGATTGTTTCAAATTTTATGTTTATTAACTATATGCAAATAAATTAAATTTTTATTTATGATTTTTATTTAATCATTTAATTTTTATTTCAATAATATAATAATTGTAATTGATATTTAATATATTTTAATTTACTTAATAATTTAATTTAAATTTTTTAAGTACCCTTATCGGTCATTTTACATATTAAACTGAAACAGCTATTTATAAATTTACCAAACACTTAGTCATTTCAGCTATCAGCTATCCTCAACAGCAAACAGCTATCAGCTATCAGCAACAGCTATCAGCTGTCTAAAACAACTAAACCAAACAGACCCTAAATAGTGAGACAGATACAGTATGCAGGGGCTTCTAAATAATAAATACAAAATAGAGAAACCAAATAATTGCATGTACTAATAAATTTTTTTCCCATATAGAATTGCTTCTAATCTCATTAATTTGGTTGGATAAATTTTACTGTGTGGATAAAATTTTTGTAATTGTTTCTTTTTTCTCATAAAAATAAGAATTAATATTTTTGTAATAGTTTTCAAATAAAAAATAGAGAGAATTACCATGGGATCCCTGTATTTTAGAGTAATTAACACTTAGGTCCCTCAATTTTAAAATATAGTCTATAAAATTCTGTACTTTAGCTATATTATGCACTTAGGTCCTTCTGTCGATTTTTTTTTTTTTTTCCATTAGTCTTCTCCTGTAGTCAACAAGTATTTATGTTTATTTCCAAAATACCTTTCTTTCAAAATAGACAAAATTACTCTGGGGTTATTGAGTTTTGGACTAACCAACTCTCAAGTCCCTTAGTTTCAATAATTACTATTAAGCCCATATGTTTTACGCTAATCTACTTTTATGCCCTTATAATTTTATTTTGTAAAATTTATTTATTTATTTTAGTTATTTTTACTATCTCTTCAATAAAAATTATTTAACTATTTTTTATATATTAATGTTACTGAATAATATATATATACTATAAAAAAATAATGAAATTTTTTCACCGACCATTATCCGTATCTTTCGAGATTTATAGCATTACAAACTTACTTTTGGCATGAAATTAAATGTTATAGCAAAACATTAGCTATAAAAAAATGAAAACTTATGGCTATTTTCATTTATAGCATTATAAACTTAACTTTGCAGTGGTGAGGTAAGTCACCAAAGACCTAAAGGTCCTGGGTTCAAACCTTGGGGGTAACTAAAAGGTAAAAAAAAAAAAAGAATAAATATATTGCCACAAACACAAACACATGGCAAAAGTTTTACAGTTAGCTACGATTCTATCAATCCATAGCTGAAATTAAATATATTAGCAATAAATTCATGACAATATTTTTTAATAAAATTATTTTTGTATAATTATTAATATTCTAATATATTGTTAAAATTAGTTTAAAATCATAGTTATTTAGATTTATTTGTTGGAGGAAAAAGGAGATAATTAACAAAAATATAAATGTATTTAACAACAATACAAATATATAAAACTCTCTCAAGAATTTTATTTGTGGATTTACATCAACCACTCACACACAAATATTTTCTACACACACTTTTCTCTCACTCTTACTCTTTCTCTCCACACTCCTTTACAAAATTAGGATCCTTTATATAAGAAAAGGATACCCACAAATTAAGGAAAAGAATACCCAAAAATAAGAAAAAGGAACCCCCAAAACAATGAAAACAAGACCCAAAAAATGAGGAAAAGTAATCCCCAAAATTAAGGAAAAGCAAACTAAAAACAAGGAAAAGTAAACCCAAAGACAAGGAAACATGTCTTCTTTGGTCCACAAGTATAAAATTTAAGAGATTCCCTAAAAAAGAAATAAAAAACGAAATTCCACTTAAGAAACACTTTCTTCCCATTTTCTTTCATATTCCCGAAATTCCTCATGACCACTGGGCGTGGTCACGCCTAACAAAAAACAGTTTTCTGCCCATTTTCTGGTTATCAGGCGTAGTCACGCCTAATAAAAAATAGTCTTCTGCCCATTTTCTGGTCATCAGGCGTGGTCACGCCTCTGGTCACGCCTAAGATCAAGTTTAATTTTCAACATTATTTACTACTACTTATTGAAATTTGAAATATAAACATAAAAAAATAAAATTTATATAAAAATGAATATATTGAAATATTTAATGAATACAAAACCATGTAAAAAGAATAAATAAAATAAAATTATGTCTATTGTATACAAAGTTTAAGTGTAGCAAAATTAAAATTGTTGAACTAAACAGTATTTATTGACACATTGCTGACAAATAACATCTAATATTTTGAGCTTTGAGTGTTATATCTCACATTTTCTAGAGAAATCATTGCAATAAGCCATCAACAATGGATGTAGCAATCAGCCTGCATCAAAAGCACTTCGAACTGTTAATTTCAAAGCCGAATAACATAAAAATATAAAAACATAATTATATTTATAAGATGATCAGTCAAATGCTTAATGAAAAACATAAAAGTAAAACCTTCACTGAAGTATGAAAAGTTCAAAATGTTAATTCTACACCACCACAAGAGAACGATCATTAGAGGGAAAGCTAATAAATACAATAAACAAATCCAGAAATATGAATGTAGAAACATACCGGTTAATTAAATGTGTCTGTAGATTAATCTGAAACGTTGGATTTGTTCAGTAACTAGCTTTCTTTTTCCTGCCAGTATAATAATATGAACAAAAATTTTAGCGAAAAAGCAAAACTAATTGATTGTTTCTTTTAACCTCTGCATCAGCTCAAATCTCATAAAGGCAAATTACAAATTAAAATTTGAGTTAAACAAAAGCAAATTACCTATCAATAGTTTCAGTAACAATTCTCAATTTAATTAAGTGATCAAAGGAGACTCCATGTTCATATAAAACGAAATTATCCAATAGGATCATCACTTTGATTTTTATATAATTAATCTGACCCCTTTATGGTATTATCCAAACCAGTACATAAAATTGCTTCAGATTTCTAAAAATCTTAAACTATTTATCCATCTACCAACACAAACTTGGAAAAAATAATCCTCAAGCAAATTGATAAAATTTATAGTTGAGATTTACTAGCAATACAAAAACAGGAAAACCAAAAACACTATACATGCATACATAATTTTTAAGAGGAATTATAGTTTCAATTTCAGATAAAATTTATGGAAAGCAAGAAAACTTACAAGGATTGCTGTTGTATCAACTAGAAGATGAAAGGAAGCAAAGAGGAGAAGGTTATTGTGTCTATGTTTTATTTCTACAAAAACAAATTAAAGTTTCAATTCACAATGAAAGAATGCAAATTAAATCACAGAATAAAAAAAAAATAGAAAAGAGAAGGGAATGTTTCAAGTTCTTTGATTTTTAAAATTTCCGCCGACTGTCAAAACATACTATTTTGTCCTCAAATTTGTCAAAACATAATTCTGTCCCTTAAGTTTTAAAAATAGATTTTTTCATATATTTTATTTATTTTAGACTAATTGGTCGTTCTATTAGAATATTATATCTTATTTTTCATAAATTCTCTAGCTAATTACCTATGGGTTATTATTTATTCTCTAAATATTTTAATTTTATTATTATTATTATTATTATGATAATGAGATGGTTCAACTTTTAAAATATACATTTAACATGTATATTTTCGAAAACACATCACCTTATTCGTACATTAATATATATATATATATATATATATATATATATATATATATATATATATATATATTATTGGTTGATAGATTAATTTGAAAAGAAAAATAATTTTGTTAGTAGTTCTTTTTATATATTAATTATTCTGGCTAAAATTTTGTAGATAATAAGTTAATTATTGCCACACACAATATAAAGTATGTAGCTAATAATTTATTAGTTGTTGTGTTTTATTTGTTATAATATTTTATTATGGCTACAAACTTGTGGCAAATAAGTTAAATATTGCCACAAATATTATGAAGTATAGCTAATAACTAAATTATTGCTACAAAACATATAAGATTAAAGCAAAAACAATGTATCAGCTATAAAAATTGTAATTGTCAGGAGACTATTAATTTTGTTGCTATAAAAATTAATTAGCTACGATAAATTATATTTGTAGCTATGCTTTGTAGCTGTAAATACATTATGTTGTAGTATTTCTTGGATGTTTTTTTTATGCGGTCGGACTTAGCCTCGGGCAAGGCTAATGGTCAGGACAAGAATGACTGGCTGAACTTAATTTGGACGACGTACCCACGAGTTTGACCAAAGTTTTGGGCTTAAATAACATCCTAGGAAGAAGAATTAAATAATTTTTATTGAGCACTTTTATTATATTATTATTTTTTCTAGTTTTAAACAATATATAAGTATGTTTTAGGCCTTTTGTAAGGCATTCTTGGATAGCCTGCTCCCTAAAAAGTTTTTACTATAGTCATTAGAGGCTAAACTCTTCCCTTTAGCCAAGGATTAATTCAAAGTTAATTTTCTTCATGTTTGTGAAATTTTAATGCTCTTTATCTTTACTTTTTAATTTCTATTGCATTCAAACTTTTACTACAACTTATTGGGAAACTCCATCCTTAATGTATTTTATTAATTGATTAATTTGGCCAGTTGATTAATTGATAGGATGCATATAGCTAGTCAATGAGATTAAATCCGTAATTATTTAGTCGAGTTGATGCAACTAGTGATTGGCATAATTTGATTGTGACCAGACTTTTGGGTTATATTAAGTAACTGCATGATCTAGTTTAAATGGATTCTCATAGAATATGCTAACTAGGGCAATGTCTTTCTAGTGTTCATTTCAGTTGACAGATTAAATCTTTTGTCATACTTAGGGTTGGTTGTTAGTTAGAGATTATTATTAAATATGATGTCAATGAGCCACAAATCACCTGCACCATCAATAGAAAAACAAAAAGCCACAACAGCTTGCTCCTCCTGCACCTCTGTACCATCGTTAGAAACACAAAAAGCCATAAAAGCTTGCTCCTCCTGCACATCTGCATCATCTGCCACTTGTGCTTGTTGGGTTTGAACGTCTTTCTTTAATTTGCAAACCTTGGCAACATGTCCAAGCTATTTGCATTTGCCACATACTGCATCGGGTCTCCACCAACAAAATTTTTCAAGATGAGTAGTTCTTTTGCAATGAGAACAAGGTTGAAATTTTTTTGGTTTGGACCCTTCTTTGTTGCCTTTGTTCTTTTGGTTGGTATTCTTCTTGCTTTTTTCAGCTTGTTGTTTATGCATAGGAAATGCACCTTCTATGGTTTTGTCTTGCTTTAGAAGTCTTCGCTGCTCTTGTGCTTGAAGAGCACTCATCAATTCAGCCAACGAAAAATTACTAAGATCCTTGGACTCTTCTAGAGAGGAGATTATTGACTCAAACCTCTCAGGAAGAGTTACAAGAACCTTTTCGACAACTCGACTGTTAGGGAAATCTTCACCAAGTAGCCTGATATTGTTGACAATCAGAGAAATTCTATCAGCATACTTGGCAATAGTTTAATCTTCTTGCATGGTTAGAGACTCAAAATTTCTCTTTAAATTCAGCACTTGCATTTGTCTTGTTCTATCACTTCCTTGATATTCTTGTTTCAGTTTATCCCAAGCTTCTTTTTCAGTTTTGCAAGCCATAATTCTATAAAAAACAGCTTCACCAATAAAATTTTGAATAATTGTTTTAGCCTTTGTTCACTTGGATTTCTCATCAGAATTAAACTTGATTTGAGCTAGAGTTGGATCTCTAGGTAAAGGAGGAATTGGTTTGTCTTCCGTAATGATTTCCCAAAGATCAAAAGCTTCCAAATAACTTTGCATTTTGACAGACCAAATTTGGTAGCTTTGGCCTGGGAAAATTTCAGGTGGGGTTATAGAAAGGTTACTGGATGCCATATTTTTGGGTGGCAGGAGAAAAAATATGTCAAAGAAGAGTTTTAAAAGTTTGGATTGCAGGAAGGTTTAAAATGTTTATTAAAGGGTTGAAAGTGTTTGAAAATTGATAGGTTTAAAAAGGATTATGGTATTGCATGTCTTGAAAGACCAAGTTGCTTTGATACCACTGTTGAAACAATAATAATAAATCTACTGAAGTTCAAAAATACAGCAGAGGATATACCAGAGGAAATATAAAAGAGGGGAGAAGAAGATATCTTTCATTTCACTTTAGTTGAGAATTTATACAAGTTGAAATAACATATTCTTCAAAAATAATGAAATTAAAATAACACAAGATAAAAATCTAAGATTCTAAGGTTGGAAATATGGAATACCAGCTGTTATTCAAAATTGAAAAAAAAAAAAGAAAAAATTTGAATTTCAAATTGTGAGCTGGAAACAAAATGCCAGCACTTCAACACTCAACATTGTTGTTGTTGTTTTTCATTATTACAACTGTGAAATATCAATTCAGTTAGTTAAACACAGTTTTGGTAAAAAAAAAATTTAAACACAGTTCACTTCCTCCTATTTCCGTTTAGCTGATTTTTTTCCAAACAGAAAGTTCCTTTTTTAGTTTGGAAATTTAAGAACTTGCATTTATAGTTTGATTTTATACTGCCATTTTGCATAATTAGAACTTTTTTTTAAACCAAACTTTCACCTTGAAACTTACCCAAATAGAAAAATGAAATAGTTGATCACTTATTTATTTTAGCACATAATTTAACAATTTCAGTATCATAATTCAACAAGAATTTATATTACTTGCAAAAAGAGCACGTTTGATAGTTTTTTCTAATGTTTAAAAATGTAAATGATACAGTAAAATAATAACTCCTTAATTTGTCGTTTGCTGATTGTAAAAAATTAGCAGACAAAATATGAATTTCAGACAAATTATACAAAGGGGAGACAGCGCGGCATTAAAATGCAAACATGGGAATATAAAAGGGTGATGCTAGTTGTCTCAAACTGAGACGTCTCAGTTGAGGATAAAAAAGAAAAGAAAAGTTAAATAAAATAAGTAAATTATTTTATATTTTTAAAATTTAATTTTCCCAATCTACCCTATTTGTTTGCCGTTAATGTTATATGTGTTTTTTATTTAGAGTCCTATATTTTGAAAATACAATCATAATTTATGGATCATTAACTACAACCCAAAAACATTTTAAGTAACAGCTAGCTTTTAACGTAGCATTAACAGTTTTTCCTTGTTTTTCTTCAACAAGCTGCTGGCCGATTACAAGCACAGGCGATGATGAACGAGAACGGAAATCATAACTTGAAACAGCCGTGCTGCTGGGTAAAGTAGATGGCAATAGAGAATGGGGAAGAAGTTGATAGATACTGTATTTCCAAAAAAAAAAAGAAAGAAAAAGTGGATGCTGAAATCGAAAGGTGCAGAACAAAATGATTTAGGGATTTGGTTTAGAACTTAGGGGTGTTATGAATCTGAAATTAAAGTCGGTTGTTAATTTAAAAGAAGCACAAAAATATAAACCAATAACACATTCAACTGCTAGGAGCATAACGATTTTGAAGTATGAAAAACATAAAAGAAAATGAGCAATACAAGCCTACCAACATGTTCAACAAAACTAGAGAGATGTACATTGGAGGGTAAAAAGCTGCGATTCATTCCTCACTTTTGCAGATTCTTATGGCCTTATCCAGAAACTTATATGTGGATTATTAGCAAAAATTGCTCAAAATTCAGATACTATTAATCATCAAACTACCATTTCTTTCCTGACTTGTGATTTGAAGAGATTCCCGGCGAAGACGAAGAAGAAGGAACAACGTTATGATTATTAATAATATCTGAATTTTGGGCAATTTTTGCTAATAACCCACATATAAGTTTCTAGATAAGGCCCTAAGAATATGCAAAAGTGAGGAATGAATCGCAGCTTTTTAGACTCGAAACTGTATCTTTACATGACCAATCTAATAAACCTTGAAGAAAATTTTCTGTTTCTTTCAAGAGATTGTTTGAGACCAATTTCTAATCATCACTCATATCAAGAAAGATTGCACAACAATGGAGAACACGAAAGTTTGAAATTATTATCTTAATTCTACCTTTGTTATAGCAGAATCTTGATACCAATTCAAACCCATTTGCTCCACCTGGAAAATCTTCAATTTCGATTACCCAATTCAATTTTTTCCCCTTTCTTGTCTAATCATCTTCTTCAATTTCCCAGGATAAGCTGATGCTATTTTCTGCAGAAACTCCAACGAGTCTTCCGATACTCTCAGAATGACCATCGAAACACCTGAAATTGACAAAAATGGCAGAGGAAACTTGTTGGAAACTTGCCGAAAAATCGCGAGGTTTGAATTTTCAGATGGTTTCATACCGTTTCTTGTCGAGTTTCAGACGGCAATGCACGTTTTATGGATGCTTTTCATCGAGTAGCAGTCCTCAGGTCATCTTCTAAGTGGTTTTTGTTGGGTTTCAGACGAAAATCAATGAGTTGCAGAGATGCTTCCGCCGGAGAAGAAAGGGTTCTTGAATATTTGCGATTTCCGGATCTGAAAGTTTCTCTTCTTCTTCAGTGGTATGAAAGAAGACTCGATGGAAAGCAACGGAACGGTTAAAAATTTAGATTAAATTTTAAATTTGCATTCATTTTTGTGAAAGGAATTTGTATGGAATTTTAAAGTTTACTGCCTGGACTCATTAAAAAAAATTATATTTATTTTTTAAGAAGGGTAGGATAGTTAATATTTTATTTTATTTTTTATTAAATATATTTATTAAAAACATTATTATTGCAATTTCTAAATTGTCCCTATTGAGACGTCTCAGTCTGAGACAATAATATTTATTGTTATATTTATTGAATATAAAATAACAATAAATATTATTGTCTCAGACTGAGACATCTCATTAGGGACAATTTAGAAATTACAATAATAATATTTTAAATAAATACATTTAAGGGAGATTTATGATTGGAACCCTGAGGTTTATGTTAACCTACAAAAAGGTCCATGTGGTTTTGCAAACCTACAAAAAGGCCCTAAGGTTTGTCTACAAAAATTCTTCATTTTTCCGTCAATTACCAGTGAAAGTCAACAAATTGAAGAAATTATTTTTCAATAATACAAACTGCCCCCAAAATAAATCTTAAAGAAACTTCTGATATATCATTTTGCTTCCTTTTCTGTTCCTTCCACTTTCTCTCTAGCCAAACAATACAAAAATAGAAAAAAAAACACAAATACATAATAAAAAAACTGCAAACAAAATTAAAAAGAAAGAAATGCATCCTCAAGCTTACAACAATAAAACATAATTGTTTCCTTTTAATAAAGCAATACCCATGTAATTCCAGCCACATTCTCAATTCCAAAATTCTTTCACATTCCAAAGAACCAAATCTCTTCGACACATTTTATCAAAGACCTTGTTAGCTTCAAAAAGATGCCTGCTTTTGCAATAGAAATCAACAACAGCAATCCCAATTCTAACATCTTGTATCAAATAAGTACTCTGTAGGGTAAATTTAATCGAAGGTACCTGAACTTTATAGGTTCTTACACAAAAGTACTTGAACTTTTTTTTTTTTCATATAAAAATACCTGAACTTCGAAAGAATTTGTAGAAAATTGATTTTAGCCGGTTTCCCCGTTTTTACCGGTAACTTTGCTGACGTGGCACCTGAAAATAGCTATTATATCTCAGCTTTTCCTATTTGGACTAATTTGAAATTTGACATTATCTTCCTCTTTAAACTAAGGACCAAACTGAAATTATCCATAAAAATACAAAAATAAAAAAAAATTGAAACCTTCTCTTCTGTGATCAACTGACCCTTCTCTTCTCTTTTCTTCTCTTCCGCTCGCCACGACCGACGCCACCACCATTGATGCCACCACCGACGCCACTACCACCACTCACTCCTCCACCACAACCCCTATCACAACCACCATAACCAGAGTTTTTTTTTTAAAATGAAAGAAGCAAAAACCGAAACAAGGAGGAAGAATTGAAACCTCAAAATTTCTGGAAAAGAACTCGTCAAAATCCTGCTTGTTCAATCCAATCTAAGCAGAGGGGTATCAGGATGAGGACATTCATAGATGATTGTAGAGTGTTCTTTATCTCTCAAATAAAAAATCTTAACAGACCCATCTGCAGAAACCAAAGCAAAAACCCTTGCTTCACCCCAAGCAATGTCGTATACCTCTTTATCATGAGTAATAAGCTGCGTTTCAATAGACGGAGATAGTCACCGGAGGAGGCAAGGAGGTCAAACGACTTACGCAGAGAGGAAGCGGCGGCGGCGGGATGGAAAGGAGAGAGGTATGGACATCGAAGAACGAAGAACAATCAATTCTTTCTTCGGTATGAAAACAAATCAGAGGACTTGCAACTCATAATCAAGAAACCCATGATCGAGAACGAAGAAAGAAACAGGGGATTCACGAAGAGAGAGACCGCGACTAGAGTTTGATTGAGAGGGATATTTTCGTTTTCAGAAAATTGAAAACGAAAATACGATGAACAGTTGATTTGAGCAGGGAGTTACAATTTGGAACTGGAAATAGCAAAACTCACGATTGAAAAGTCTGAAAGCTACGGAACTTTGAAAATCAGTGAAGTGATCACCAGAAATTAGAATTGAATTGAGAGTATAGCTGAACGCCGAAAATTGAAATCCAGAGGCACTTCCTTTTTTTACTGTTCTTCATCCTCGATCACCGTACAAAGCACTCTGCCTTGTGGTTCTTATGGCTCTGCACTCGTCAAAACAAGGAAAATTTCTAGAGGTTGAAGGTGGCGGTGTTGGTGGTGTTCATGCGAAGAGGTCAGGGATGGTGTTTTAGGATATTTATAAAATAGTCCCTAAAAATGTTAGGAAAATTTTAAATTGGTCCAATTTGGATTAAAAAGAAGATATAGGAGAAGAATAGGTATGTTTTTGTAAAATTGATAAAAGCCATGTCAACTTGTAACCGGTAGAAACGGGGAAACCGGCTAATATCAATTTTCTGCAAATTCTTTCAAAGTTCAGGTATTTTTATATGAAAAAAAAAGTTCAGGTACTTTTATGTAAAAACTCCAAAGTTCAGGTATCTTCGATTAAATTTACCCGTGCTCTGTACACTAGAAAGTATCATCCTACCTATACCAGAATGTGACTTCTAACTCAGATTCTTTGTAACTTGATTACAAACAAAAATCAAAATGAAAAAAGGATAGCTTCTCCAGTAATTGATTTATGGAAATCGATTATTAATAATGAAATTATTTTCAGTGATCGTTCTGGATTTCTATTCACCGTCTCATGCTTTAATGTCAATTCTAAACGAACAAAGGAGTGGATGGGTCAATAACAGGTGGAGCAATTCCAGAAAATGAAAAACTACAAAACTTTCCTGAAACACTAATAGCTTCTCTCCTCTATCTGTATATGTTTTCTCGATCCCTTTCTCTCCATTTCGTTCTTTATTTCAAATCGATCGATTTATTTTCAAGAAAATAAGAGCCTCAAAACCCAAAATCTCAGACCAGGTTGGCAGTGTAGGCGATTTCAGATGGTGGAGGGATGAGACCGGTAGAGGGCGGCAATGGTGGTTCTGATGAAAAAGCCTCTACGAAGTCGATGAAACCCACGACCAAACTCTCAATTTGTTTCAGTTCGCAAACTGTGTTTGGGTAGGAATTAGTTGAGATTATGTTCAGTAAACCGAAGGGAGAAGATGGAAAAATGAAACCTCCATACCGATAGTAATCCAATAAATTAGCCGCTCCCACTGCCGTACCTCCTTCTCCGATCGAATCTTGTAGGTTTGTCAAACCACATAAACCTTGTAGGTTAACATAAACCTCAGGGACCAATCATAAATCTCCCTACAATTAATTAAAAATAAAATAAAATATTTTATTTTATTTATTT
>CATIWJ010299841.1:0-20602 GCA_949640765.1 Croton laevigatus
TAAAAGCTCGTTTAGACATTTCGTCGAACATATGGAGTGCGACTGATGAGAGCAGAGCAGCGTGTAAAAATGGCATTCCTGATCCCGACTGCCCCTACAAACGGGTAAGTGGAAGTCAAAGCATGCATCCTCCAATTTCAACATATAGAAACACACTTTGTCAAATGAACTTTCTTCAATTTGTGATGAAAAAAAAATTGATATTTTACAGGTAGAGAGAAATTTGAAGTACAACGCTTATTGAAAAATTATCAACAGTGCAAAGCACATGTTTTGACCTGAAATCGAACCCGCCCAAAAAAACCGAACTTTTCTCAGCTAAGTGGTGAAACTAGCGACTGCTGCGAGAGAAGACCAGAGGAAGAGATCTATTTACCTTTTAGAATAATATTAGAAATGGTCCAGTTTTACAGTCTGAATTGGTATAATTACATTTTTAGTTAAAAGAGTGTATTTATTTTGTTTATACCATGTTTATAATTAAAAGTGGCAATTTTGTAAAATTTTTTTTCAAAAATATGATTTTTTTTTTTTAAAAAAAATGTGATAAAATTTTCGTTGGCTATTTATGTTAAAACTATTTTTTTGTTTTTAATAAAGAGAATTAGAGAAAGAGGTCTATTTTATAACCCACGAAAAACTAAGTTGTTTTGGATTAAATCGGATCCACCGATTTTATCCAATCCAGTTGAATCATATTATTGACCTATTTCCAATCCAAAGCTCCATTTGAACAGGATTTATGGTCAGTTCTGGATTAAACCGCTCCGACTGGGCTGGTCTAGGTTGATTCTCATAACAGTGTTTTTTTTTTGGTAATTCATCACTTTTTCCTTTTAGGAAACTCATAACAATGGTTTTGACTTGTTTGCTTATAATTAACTAAATAACTCAACTAAAAAATGTTGTTAAAAAAATATCTAAAATTTTGTGAGAGATTATTTACAATTAATATTTAAAAAAAAATTAATAATTTTTAATACATTATAACCAACAAGTTTCAAACCAAAATTGAAAATTATCATAAAAAATTAGCTAGATTAATATCATAAAACGGGTGTTGCAATTTGGTCAATTCGGCAAGTTTCGGTTTTAAATGGGTGATTGCTCGATATGGTATTTGAAATTGACATTATTTTGCAATTTAGTCCTTTTGAAGCTTTTTTTTTTTTTAGTTAAAAAGATCCTCAATTTGGTTCATTTTACTCAAATGCATTTATTTGTATTTTTTGTTTTCAATAGTGTGAATAAAGGATTTTTTTTTCATTTTAATTTTTTAATATTTAATATATATTGGTGACCAAATTTTCAATACACACTATAAATAAAAAATGATGAATTGAGTTAAAATAAGTCAAGTTGGGCACAATTTTAGTTAAAATGAGCCAAGGTGAGAAGTATTTTGACAAAAAAAGTTCTCAAATGACTAAATTGCAAAATCATACTAAATTTCTGAAAAAACTGCATTTTTTTATGCAAGTACCAAGTACTATTTAAAAATAATCAAAATGATTCGAAATATGTAAAGGACAAGGTGTCCACTAATTTTACCTAGGTGGTGTCCTTATCCTCTCACATTGTAGATACTCTAATATTATATGCTGCAAGGCCTAAAAGAATGTTCCAACAGAAAACGCACAAAAAAAAAAAATACTACTTTTATATAATTTATTGAAGGAATTATTAAACACAAATATTCTTGTTTCCATTTGAAATAAAATCTGTTTACAATTCACATCAAAATAACATAGAAAACACAATTACAAGCAAAATAAGAAAAATGAAAACGATACCGTACTACAATTGAAGGATGGAACATATAGTTTGAATCAAGGTGAGTAAAAGAAGAAAAACAGCTGCTGCAACAGAGATTCCAGCCCATGGAGTGTTGAAATATTTCTGTATGAAGTTGGCTTTCCACTTGTGCCATTGACTTTTGCAATAAGCATTCAAATCTTCAACAATTTCACCGAAATGAAATGCTTCATGATCTATATTAGCTTCAATGCTTCCAAAAAGATTTGCTACAGCTTGATTGTTCTCTAGCAAATTCTCTATAACCCCACTTTGATCTAGTATTTCGACATCCTTTTTGGATTTCACGAGCCCAGCAAGCATACGCGTGTAGTGATTCACATAAGTGTTCCCGTCATAATAATGATGATACGTCTCAAATGTCACTAGATTTCTCAACAGAATTTCTGTCATACCTTGTATCTTAAGATGTGGAATTTTAAGAATTCCCTTTTCCTTATCAAATTCCATTGCCAGTAAATTTTGGCTTAAATGTAACTCAAACTTTACTCCAGCTTGATAGAGGTCAACTATTGTTGGTATTGCTGCAATTTTCTTTCTGTTTGAGGGCATAGGTTTTTTGGGTAGTTGACAAATCCTTAAAAAACTAAGAAAATGGTCTGCTTGAGAGAAATCTTGCTGCTCTAAAATGTTGTCTGCCACCCAAAATGGCCAGTTAGCCTTCAAGAAATGATGAGTAACCTCAATAATTGAAATAATTGTGCTAAGATTAAGAATATTAGACAGCTGAAACAATTCCGCAAGGATGAAAAAAGGAAGCTGATTTTCAATTAAAATCATGTCAAGTTTTATTCCATTAATCATTCTGCGTTTCTCATATATACGGTCATTGCTACTTCTAATATCACGTGAGAGGCCAAATTTAAGAAGAAGACAAATGAGGAAGATTGCATCTACCAACATTATCTCGATGAATTGCTCGCTCGTGAATCCAACGGGTTCTGCATAATAGTCACGCAGTCTTCTCTCGTTTTTTCGGATACACGCAATTAAATCTTCTAAGCTTGCATGACTCCATTGAAGAAAATCATGCAAGTACCATCTTTTATGTACTCCCATGGCTTTCAGCTCTTCTTTTCCATGGTGAAGCGGGCCTATAGAGACTATTCGAGGTGTAAAAGCGGTTCCATGTAATTCTCTCTCTCGATCAGGAACTCTGTAGATACTACACTTGTCTGATAAAGGTTCAAGGATTTCCAGCTGGTCTCTCAAACTTTTTTCCAACATTTTATTGAGAGTATCTTCATATTGCTCGTTCATCTGCAAGCAATTACAATATACAAGATATTGTAAAAATTAATTAATGCTACACTTACAAATGTGTATTTCTAAGGTTAGAAAATCAAGCTCAACCTTAAAACTCTTTAGCTAAGGTTAGAATTTTTTATGTTTTATAAGCTCAATCTAATTGAATGGACCTTATTATACATTTGACATAATTGATAACGAAATCAAAAGTAAGAAATTAATTACAGAGTATAACAAATTACCTTGCAACTTGAGACTTTGGCTAATCTTTCTTGCCTTATTTTTTCTTAAAATCAATGGTTGGTGATCCCATAGTCTTTATTCCTTGCTTGGAATCTTTGCAATCAACATAACTTCATTTTTAAATTCTTCTATTCCTTGCGTGGAATCTTTGCAATCAACATAACTTCATTTTTAATAAAGTAAAAAACCACTGCTTTTAAACCAGGTGAAATTGAGTAAGAAATTAACACATACTAGGTATTTGAGGTTAGTATTCCCATCCAGAAATGGAAAGCACTAAAAGATTAAGACTAGATATTCGCATGAAAAATAAGACAAGATCTTATGAAAAATTATCATGTCATTCAGTTTCCAGAAAATTGCATGAAGACTATATCTAATTTTACCTTGTAAACCCAAGCCAAAACCACCTTATCCAATTATGTTCGCTGGAGAAAAATTATTAGTTTCAGTGAGTATTGAGCTGAGATCGAAAAATGCAATTTCTTGTTGACTCACATTGTCATGAACCAAATATTTAAAGATGGGGAGCTTCTGATTTCTAAAGAAAAGAAATTTGTGTTAGGATTTTTCAGTCCAATGAATTCCAGGCTCATGTATCTGGGGATTTGGTATTATAAAATTCCAGAGCAAACTGTAGTGTGGATTGCTAATAGGAATCATGGTACGAAATCAAAGACCTTGTCAAAGTTATGAATCTTCTTCTTCTTCTCATTCAGAAACTGATGATGGAATTCGGTCAATTCGACCATTTGTCTATGTTTTGACTTTAGTCCAAATACATAATTTTTCCCTGAACTTTACTTTCAACTTACATTTTCCCCTAAAACGAACTTGTTCCAATATCACCCTAAAAATTACAGCTAACTCATGTATCACCGAAATTTAAATTAATTTAAATTTAAAGTCTACAAGCTTTCAAGATTTATTCATTTTTGGACAAAATTTTTTGCTAGGGTGATATTTTAACTTTATCTCAAAGTTCATAATGATATTGGAACAAAGTTCATTTTAGAGTGAAAACACAAATTCAAGTAAAATTTAGGGTGATATTATGTATAAGGCCTTTGATTTTAAATGGAGGATTGCTCATTTGGTTATTGAACTTGACATCATTTTACAATTTAGTCCTCTTGGACTTTTTTTATCAGAAAGGTACTTCCTTTTGCTCATATCAACCTATAATCTATATCTATCTATCTATCTATAGTATATATAAAAGCACAAATGAGGAAATATTCACTTTCCTAAAACAATTCAACACTATTGTACTCTATATATTCAAGACTAATATTATAATTCTACATTATTTAGGATTATATTGTACTTTATATATATATATATATATATATATATATATATATATATATTTATGTATATTAGCTTTCTTCTGAAAATAAATATAACCGCTTAAAATTTTTCTTTTTTTTGTTTCTAATCTTTAGAGATAAATAAATATAGAAGATTCAATTGAAAGTCATGATATGTCAAAAAAAAAAAAAAAATTGAAAGTCGTGAAATTGGTCAAAGAAAATTTAGTATTAGATTTTTTGTTCTTAAAATTGGAATAATCAAATCGTTAAAGAATAATAAAATTGGAAAATATCAAAAGATAGTATTTGATATTGTAAGGTAAATTTTTTAATTAATTTAATTATGAATTTGTTTACAATATGATAATTTTACAAATCACTAAATATATTAGTTATTTAAAAATTTCTTTGTGTGCTCTACAAATTAGTTTGGTTTTTTATTTTCAAAGAAAAAAAATTGTAGAAAGATAATTACAATGACCTTTGCTACGGATAATCTTGTGATGATAACGGTTTTGTAAAAAAGTAAAAATAATAAAAGTATAACCTTGTGATTCGTCGTTAAACTGTAATAAGCGTGCTCCTATTAACCAACTTAATGATAAAAGTATTAAATATTGATTGTTATATTATTATTATTATTATTATTATTATTGTTACTATTTTTTAAAAATATTTTGACAATGCCAACTATTTCTTTTTGGCAAAGGCGAGACTGTCAATTTTTTTTTTATAATTTTTGCCTTCGACTTGCAGCGTAAATTGTCTGTACTCAGTCCCGAGATCAATTTCAGTGGTCCATATTTTGCAGAATTTGACTATATATTGCAAATTAAACATAAAATAATTAAGACCGTTGAATTTGCAGTCATATAAAATTTACAATACATAGTCAAATTCTGCGAATTGTGGACCACTAAAATTAATTTCTAAATTGAGTACAAACAATCTACAGTGCAACTCAAAAATAAAAATGAAAAAAAAATTGAAAGTCTCACTCTCGAGAAGCGAGACGCATAGAAATACTCTTCTTTTATAAGAATTCAAATTTCAACTACATTGTTTAATGAAGTTATTATTGAGTTTTTTTAAAACTCCTAGAAAGGTGTAAAAACTTATATTATATGCAATGGTTCCGTAAAAGCAGTTAATAATTTTTACGCGAATGTTTATGAGAGATTCTGAGATTAGAATTGAATTTCAACAAGTATACATCAGTTTAGAAATTCAAAAATTCTATTTTGAAAGATATTTTGAAATTCAACTTCAAAAGCTATAATAATATGAAAGAATTTGCATATACAAATAAGGATAAATTTGTAGGTTTCTTTATATTCACTGAAATTTTTAGGATTTTTTCCCATATTTTGATATAATATATTTTATTTTTATTAATACAAAAATACACAACAAATACGTGAAAAACGAGTAACTTTGTGAATGAGGGACTAAAATGCCTCTATAAAATATATATTATTGATGTTAAAGTTGTCTTTTTATAATTATTTATAATAATTAAGTAATTAAATTTAAAATATATTCTAATATAAGATACTATTTTAATTATTAATTAAAAAATTCAAATCATATAAGAAATGCTAATTTAAATATTAATTAATTAAATTCAAATCATATTTTTAACAAGAAATATTATATAATTATTTATAATTAATTATTTATTTATAACTAATTAATTATATTCAAATCATATTCATATTATTTTAATTATTAATTAATTGAATTAAAAAATATTATTTTAATTTATATTAATAATTATATTCCTAATATTAAACTGGGAAGTTATATATATATATAAAAGCTGAAGGAAATTATGATGAGAGAGTTAATTTGGAGGTTTAAACAATTTGCAAGCTTTGTGCAGATTTTCTTGACTTATAGATTTGGAAGCATAAATTTCCATATATCAGTGGATATTTTTAAGAATTGTGGATATTTCTACTTCAAAATCCACATGTTGTGGAAAATCTACACAAGCATGGCTATTTTTCAAACTTACAAATTAGCTCCGTATCAAATTAACTACAAAAGCATTATAAAATTATTTTCAATCTCTCCAAATCAAGTTGCAATGATGTCCTCTTACAATTACGGACATTATTACCAAATTTGCAAAACTCTATTTTTCAATATTTTCATATTAGTCATCAAATATTACTAATAAAAATTTATTGGTAAAATAATTTTTATATTTTTTTTCTACTTAGAAATTTAATTTTATAAGTATTAAATATATAATTATTGTTGTTTTGTATTAAGTATGTAGTTTTTTTTTTTTTTTGTTACATAAGTATGTAGTTTAATCCTATAAGGTTTTGAAAATTACTTTGAAATTGATAAACACAATGTAAAAGAGTAGTAATAAAATAATAACAGTATTTAAACTCTAAATTTTAAAGTATTAGTAACAAATTAAATGAAAATTTATACCTTTATTTATGATATTTGATTGATATTATTATTTAAATTAATATAAATTTTTTATATATCTCTCAATAATTAAATTTAAATATAATAATACATATAATTAAACAAATATTTCAAATATTACAAATTCAAATAATGAGTAACTAAATGAGTGAACATGTGTAACATATGTTAAAAAACGCTAGTATGTATAACAAGACATTAAGATAGAGGGTTGTAATGTTAGTGTAAGCCCTAACTCCAGCTCTTTGTAATTGGATTGTAATTTATTTATGATAATAAAATTCATCAATTTTATATTCCCTGTTATTTAATTTGATGAATTTCCTTGAATAGTAGTTCTGCTTTAGTTATTGGATACGTGATCTAGATCGTAAAACCTAAAGCAATATAAGAATACTATTCTAAATATCCCTAGTCGATTATTATTATGGGAATGATAATGAACTAAGACCAGTATGTGCTCTATGAGATGATCTTATTATACAGATCATAGGATATGGAATATCGATTAGAGATAAATAGTACATGTTGGCGAACAGTGTACTGGATCGATCCACTTTATGAGAATGCTACATATGGATGAGGTCATAAGTATTTCTCAAACAATGCTTATACTAGAATCCCTAGACCTAAAATTACTATGGGTTCTTAGGTAATTTCTCGCATGTTTTGACGTATTGCCTAACATGCCCGTAAATGGGTTGCAAGTATGGGTACGATCAGATATGTCAGGAATTACGCTTAGAGATATGAGTAAAGTGAAGTGATTGTCGCTCTTTCTATGAGAGAGAAGATATCACCGGCCAATTGATTAGTGAGATTGAGTAGTGTATGGCCATACCCAGATATGATAATAAGAGTTATTGTCTATCTGAATTAGTCAGTATCACTGGAGAATCAATAAAATGAATTAGTAATAATAAAGGTGACCAAGGACATGCCTTATGCTAATAATTGATATCAAAGGCAAAAGGTTGTATAAGATTGTTATAGGCTCTGTCAGTTAGTAAGAATGTCACTCGTTTCAAATTGGGTAGTTATAACGTCTTGCTAGAGACCAATTATAACTTATGGAATTAAATTATATTTAGATTCATTGCCAATATTGAACGGGCCTTTTGGATTGCACACATAAAAGGATTCGGATTGGACTTAGAAGCTTATTTATGATCCAATTAATTAATTAATTAAATTTTTTAATTATTTTATTAATTAAAAAAAATAATAATATATTAGATGACCGAAATCCAAGTGATAAGGTTTTTGATATATATATTTTCGTTTGGAACGAATATATTGGTGATATGGCAATATTATGAATATTTTAAAAGGATTAGTGCTTTTGTTTTGACTTGTAAAGTAAAACAAATTAATGCTATTTTTTGGTTATTGCTTACCACGAGAAATTGATTGTAGAAGTGGGGTCTTTAATATTTTTATAAGATAAAAGCAAATATGAGTGGGATTTTTAATGGACATGCATTTTGCTACAATCATCACTTGAAAGAGAGATTATGGATGAGATTTTCGGTGGATTTTAAGGAAAAAGAAATGAATGTTTTTTGTTTTTAATTAAGAGAGTCCAAAATAAAATAATCATGGTTCTCTTATATTCCTATTTTTTTTTGCCATTCTTAGAAATAGAGAAAAATGAAATAGTTTCGTATCATTAAGAAGAAAAAAATCACATAGTCCTCCTTCTCTCTTATGTTATTCAATTTCATTTGAAACGAAACACAAAGGAAATTGTTTCCTCTCTTTGCTATTGCCATTTTTCGGCAGTTTAAGTTTCCAGTGCTAGCACACTACGGTCTTCCCTTTGATCCTTTTGTGTGTGAAGAAAGAGGGGATTCGCATTTCAATCCCTAGGTCATTCCACTCGCAAAAAATTTTTCGGTGGGAAGACTTACAACAATCCAGTTAAAGCACGCTTCAAAGGTATGTTTCTAAACATCCCTACACTTAATTGGGTTGATAAAATTTGCTAGGTTAATTTTCATATATTATATTGCTTCTTCTGCGAATTTATGTGATTGTCACTGTTATTTGCTATATGAAAATTCCAACAGCATGTCTGCAGGTAGAAGAATCTAAGTGTCAGCAATTTATTGGTCAGGTCCCAGAAGGCAAACGTTGGAGTAAACTCTTGTTTATCATAGATTGACATGTACTAGTATTATATTAGAACATTAAAATATTTGAATACATGTGTAGTTGTTATATATATATATATATAAACAAAATTTGAGGTGATTCTTAGTATTTCATAGTTAAGCATATGAGTTAACGAAGTTGGAGGGCGCGTGACACTTCAGTTTGACTTATTTGTAAGTCGGATTTGGGGTGTTACAATTATAATTTAAAATCTAGCCAATCACAATACATCATTAAATATAGACATTGTCTAGAGGGTTTTTCTAGAAATAGAAGGTGAGCTTGACAATGTCAAGTCCATATAAGCCTCACATCCAAAATTGACATTAGCATTGGAGAACATTTTTTCAAAAAAGTCTTCTATTTTGCTTATGTGTCATGCGAACAATAGCAATTCCATGTTGCATTGGAGATGCTTTGAGGAATGATTGATGAAGTGTCACATTGAGAATAAAGAATTGTTTACTTGGCATTTTATGTTATTTTCTAATTTTCAATTATAAATTAATTATTCTATTTAATGAATTAAAACTTTTCATCTTTTAATGAATAATAAATTCCTTAAAATATATTAATTTTTATAATTATTATTTATTTTTAGTAATAATCAAATTAACAATGAAACTTTAATTTTTTTAATAATTTAATTTTTAAATTTCATAATAATTAATAGTCTAAATTTATTTTTTATTATTTTTTAAAAAATAATTTAGTAGTACAATAAAATTTTAAATTTTAAATTATTTATGTTATTATATTTTATGAAACTAATAATTAAAAGGTTAATTTTTATATTTTAAAATGAATAATGCAATAAATATTTATCAATGATTTATATATAACTTTATAAGATATATTATATCTCACTTTGGTCCCCTTCCCCAATCTCCCAAGTAGAATAAAGTATCTATGTTATATCTCACTTTGGTGAACTAAAATTTTAATTCAAAATTTTAAAATATTATATACATAAATATACAATTTTTTATTAAAGTGCTAAATATATGTTTCCCTTTGCAACACTTAATTTAATTTATATCTTGTAAGGTAATATATATATATATATACTCAAAAATAAAAAAAAAAATAAAAAAAATTATTAATAGAATCACATACTAATTAATAAAATTACATAAACCGCATATTGTATGGGTCTAAATTCATGTACATTATGAATTGAATTCTTCCCTGGGCTTTCAATGGGACCATGCCTTGGATTTCAATCCGGGATCATCCCTTGGGGGTTAGTTCATTTCATTTACTGCCCTTCGTTTTTCTTTTTTCCCTTTTGCTTGATGAAAGACATCTGGCAAAGGCCGTGTACATTAATAAAAAAAGAAACAGGGGACTTTCATGGCTCCGATGGCTCTTTGGTGTGGTGCCCTGGTCTACGCCTAGTTATAATATACTATCCAAGTAGTAACTGTTCTTGAGCAAAACTTTATGCATACCTATATATGATCAGCTTGTTCCGCCAATAATTAACACATTTTGAAATTAATAAATTGAAATTTAATTAAAGGAAAAATTACATTTTTATCCTCGTGTTTTAATTTAATGTATAATTTTGTTTCTATATTTTTAAAATAAATCTTTTTATAAAATTACCATTATTTAGCATTAAGAATACATAAATTCAAAATAAATAAATAATACTACCATTTTTATAAAATTACCCATAATTTTAAATATCTGACTTAAGTTTATTACACCAGAACTGAAAATATGTATACTCCATAATTAGATCAATGACAGAAAAATAAATAAAGTAAATATTAAAATTCAAACTGCACATTTGCTTGATTTTTATAAATTGTAATAGATTAAATAATAAAATGCTATGAGGGACGAAAGTAAAAGTGAAAACTGAATCAACCGACTTAAAGGTAAAGATATAGAAATCAAGTAATAAAAAGAAAAGGGTGTAGATGTAATAAAAACTTAATTAAACAACTAAATAAAAATGAAAAAAAAATAAAAAGTACTAAATTTATATTTAAAAAGAAAAGTACTAAAAAAAAGTGCGTAAAAGTAATACTCAACATATAAACGACTAGATTAACATAAAATTAAAAGAAAAGGGCTAAAAGAGAAATGACACAAATATTAACACAAAATCAAAATTTTTCAAAACAAGATCAAATTCATCTTTTTCCCCTTATTCTTCATGTGTCTTCATGGAGAAAAAAAAAAATATGAAGAATGATTTATTTTCACTATGAAGAATGATTTATTTTCACTAATTTTATAATGTTGAAGCAAAATTGAGGAGTTCGGCATTTTCACGCCCTATGAATTCTTGGGGAAGAAGTTGGCAGAAAGTTCAACAGACTTGTGGATGTATCCACGGTTGTGTTTTTCAATTTGAGCTTTTAATTAATTTTAGTATATATTGAGTATTATTAAGTATTAATTAAATAGGTCATAATTAGGGCGAGGCATTGGTTTTCTTGTTGGTTAAGTATTAGTAATTTATTTTCGTTTTTATATTAGAATTTTTATTTTCTTATTGAATTAAATTTTGTATTTAGTTTAGTTATTTTTCCCTATAAATAGAGATTAAGGCCTATATTGTAATCATCTTCTATTATTGAACTTTTATTTATAAGAATTTGGCTATTTGCCTCTTTTCTTAGGTTATGGAGTTGATCTTGTTATCTTTCTGTCAAATCAAACGACATTGATTAAACTCATAAATGAAGTCTAAATGTTCTTTATACCCTTTCAAGTTTTCTGTGCTGCATCAATCATCCATGGCCAACAATCTTGAGACACGATTGGATGCACTAGAGGCATCTAAGGCAGAATTTAGGGGCGATCATAATTGTTCTATGGCAGATTTGAGAAATCAAATCGCATAATTAATCCTAGCTGTGCAACGGCGTTACAACCTACCCGCAACAATAGTACCACCAAAACCTACATTGAAGGCAGAGGTTAAAGAGTCAAAGAAGTCAATTGTATCCGGAAAGCAAAAATAATCAATTGACCTTGAGCTTGAAATTTTTGTAGTACCATTTTCTATGCTGGTTATAGGAAAAGTAGAGGAGGTTGAATTTCCATACACATGGTTCTCGGAGGTAGATTTTATCATCCCTAATTCTACTTTGGGGATTGAGAACAAAGATGAATTGGTGGTTGATAATGAGAATAATATTTTCAGCATGGGTGAAATTAGAGTTAATAATTTTTCTAATGAAATTGTTGATTTTATTTGCGCTAATGATTATATGCCTACATATTGCTTGATTTTAAAGGAGAATAACAAGTTGATTGATTTCATTTTGCTCAAATCATTGTTCCCCACATCAAGTAAGAGGGTTTTGATTCGTAAGTTTCCAAAAGTGTTGATTTTTTTGCGCTTTAAAGTTTGGGAAAGTTTTTTTTTATAAATAATGGGTGAATAATGCGAGAGCTAAATTGGAAAGCTAGACATTTTTTATGCCCTCTATAAATAGAGACTATTGTAACTATATTCTATTATTCAACTTTCATTTATAAGAATTTGACTATTTGCCTTTCTTCTTGAGGTCATGGAGTCGATCTTTTTATCTTTCCTTCTAATCAAACAATATTGATTAAACTACTTAATAGCGTCTAAACGTTGTTTAACCTTTTACGTATTTCGTGCTGTCATCATGATCTTTAACTTGGAAGATGAAGAACTAGATTGTTCAATGAAATACTTGAGTTGAAACTACTTAATAGAGTCTAAACTAAAATATATTCTTCTGATTGGAATCAGAAAGAAAGAGTGCTAAAAGTGGTTAACAAGAAGAAAAGGACAGAGCTACGTGTGGCAAAGCTTCCTTATCCTCTTACAATCTAAAATAAAGGAACTTAACAATTCAAGAAACAATTTTGAAAAATAGAAGAAATTTGATTTGAAATACAAGAAATAAATAAACTTATTGTAAGATTCTCTAAAACGAAGCAAGAAGAAGGTATGAGGTAAGCTCCCTTGCCTCCCTGAAATCTTAACTTCCTACAAAACTAAACCATAATTGAAAGCTAGTGTTAATGCCTTAATTAGTTATATTTTGTTCACTAATTTTTTCATTTTAGAGATTTATTTGCCATGATTTAATGAGATAGATGTCTTTGTGTTTTCAGAAATTATTCTAAATTTGTGAAGCTACAACTACAATGGGCAAAGAAAGAGGCAACAAAGCAAACTTAAAGAAGACAGGGGGTTTGATAACTAGGAAAACACATAATGTGAGCCCGTCTAAGGAAATCGTGGTGTTAGAGTTTGCTTATGCGGGATTTTATTTTAAATTAGTTTCTTTCCTTATTTAAGGAAAATCGGGATTTTATTTTAATCGTGGGCCTGATATGTAGGGATTTTTAATTAAATTGAATTAGGTATTCCAAGGGAATATAAATAGAAAAATAAAAAAAGGGAGGGGAAGGGGACGATTTTCACTTCTTTTCTTACGGCAAAATTTTTCTTCAGAATTCAAGAATGTGTTTTATGGTCTTTTGTGGCTAAACTTTATGTCTTGATTGAAGGAAACCAATTGCAATTGATTATAAGTGTGAGACTTAACAGTTTACTTAGTTCCTTTTATTTTAATAATATTAATTTCTCTTCTGAGTTTATTTCATGATTGAATTTGATTAATTACTAGGGTGTACAACTAGATATTATTTAAATTTTATCTACCGCTGGATTCAAATAATTGACGTTTATTTGTTTGTATAAAAAGCACATAGAATCGCAATTCACTTCGTTAGGGAAGGGTGATTTTATGAAGAGTTTTATCTAGATTAAATGCATGTTGTACATGTATTGTCTTATTCATTGGTTCTCTTTATTCTTAATGCTATTAATTAATTAAATCTATAATCGTATATAGGTTGTTAATTAATAAGAATAATTAAAATACATATTTTTAGTTGTTTAATCTTAGGAGAGAGTTAAGAGAGGGTAGGTTTTAAAAACCACAATGAATATCATTTAATAAAAGAATTATAATTTTGTGTCTTTGCTCACTATACATCAATTGCATTGGTTACTGACAGCTATGGTTTGTTTTCATTGCTTTTCCATAATTTAATTAAAATTGTTTTTACTGCAATTCTTTAATTTTATTTGTTGAATTTCTTCCTTTAATTAGTTTCAGTTATTATTATTCACAAAATCTCATCTTTTACCTTTTTGCTTCCCTTTTTAATGAATATAATTACTATTAATCTTTACGAATTCTTTGTGGGATCGACTCTTACTTACCCTTACTATATTATTATAGTTGGATAGCTTGAATTTAATTTGGGTGTAGGCGACAGCTCTACCCGCTAGAAAGAAAATTTCAGAAAAGAAAAACAAAGAAAGAAAAACGTGAAAAGTGAAGATCCCTAAGGAGAAGGAGCAGCGGCTTGCTTCTTGTAGAGTCAAACCACTTGCCAACTTGTTAGACTTTGTGCAAGTTCGTGGCCTCGTAGTCATTTTTGCCAACTAAAGGTGGGCTAGATTGGGCTTGGACTGGTCTCATGGGAAATCTTAGCTTGGAATTTGCATGGTGGATTGGTTTGTTCAACACAAATTTGGTCATTTGATGGAATTGGTTTTTTGGCGTAATAGGTGCTCACTGTGTTGCTTAACTTTGTTTCCATTCGTGTCGGCATTGATTTTAAACTATGGTGTAAACTTCGGTTTTGAACATTCTTAGTTTCTTGAATTTTTTTTATAGCTTGAATTGCACGACAGTATTGACCGATGTTGCTCTTTCTGTCTGCTTTTTGGAAGTTCTTTCAGTTTATTTGGTTTTTCTACGCGACTTGGTGTACACTTGTTGACAATCCACATAAGTTACCAGGTATATATAACTGACATAACATACATAAAAGTAGTATAAAATTGTAGATTTTCAATATACAACTTGTTCAAAATTATTATAATATACATATGTACAAGATTTGTGAATGTGAAGAACATGACACATACACTTCCCTTTGAAGAGTATAAGAATTTATAATAAATTATCTACTATCACATTTAGAATTTAACTAAAAGAATTGCAATCATTCTCTAAATATGAATGCTAAGGAACGCATAACAATTAGAAAATCAATAAGAAAATTCATATACATTTAGTGTCAATTCAAGTACAACAATATATAGTTTATATACAATAAATAAAATTCAAAATTCAAATGAAATAGCCATTTATATTTGTACTCATTCCTATGAAAAACAAGTTTAAAAATTGTGTACAATCAGTATAAGGTCAAAATCCAAATCAAATGGCCATTATTATGTAGACAAATTTTATTTCCGATGAAATCTAGCTATGATTTTCTAGTAAACCAACTATTCATTAGTATACAACCAATTATCAAACAGTATATAAATAATGTAAATATCAAACAATATTATAACAATATATAGTTAATAATAATATAAATTCAGTATACTATCAGTACCGCATTCAAAAATTTAATATATATATATATATATATATATATATAACCAAGCAACACGACAAAAAAGCATAAAGTCTAGGTAGCTCCATTAAGGGTACATGAATAGTTGGATGGCTGTACCAACTCTGAAATGGTACAATTGTTGCACTATATAACAGGAAATAGAAGAAATAAATTTCAAACGAAACAGTAAGTGGTCCGGTTCAGTTTGTTAAGGAAATATAAGTGTTTGAGTTGATTTGAACTTCAATTCAAGATTTGAGTTCAGTTTCCTTGACGTTTGAAAATATCCGAGTTCAATTCAGAGTATTAAACTTGTTAGCTTGATCCAAAAGTTCGGTTCCTTAGTGAGATTCCAATATTCAATTCGAAAGTTCGATTCGAATAAGAGTTTATTTACCAGTAAATTTTTCTTACTATTTTTCAAATACGATTTGAATATTTGATTTGGAAGTTTGATTTAGAAATTCGATTTGAATAAGAGTTTATAAATTGTTCCTCGTTAATTAGTGAAAAGTATAAAACGACGTCGTTACAGTAGGGTTCGGCAAACTGTTATATTCAATTCTAGTTTAGTTCATGAAATATTTGAACTTGAAAGTTCGTTTCGTTTTAAAATCAAGTTGAGTCTAGATTTTTCTAAATGGAGCACTGATAGGTCTCGAAGTGTTTGGTTCGTTTACAACTCTATTCGTAAGGATAGTGGAAAGAGTGCCAAATTTCATTTTGATACCATATTGCAAAGCAGATTTGCTAAAATGACTCTCACCATTTTCATTGAGTTATAATGACTATTTATACGAAATACAACTTTCTAGTTACATAACTACTCCCAACTAATATATCTTAATATTTTCAATCAACGTGTGGTTTATTAGTTATCATATCTACCAAAAATATTGTATCATGTGAAGATCTTGAAGCTGGTTCCTACTAACTACATTGTTAGCACCTATTTAGTGGATAAGGAAGGACTATCCCCTGTATAGTCTACAGTACTACTCGGTTCATTATTTAAAAGAAAAATCCTAACATTCATTCTTTCCTAGAAATAATATAATATTCTTGATGCTGATTAATTAGCTATTTCTTGTTTTGACTCTTAGTTTTACGCGGGTAGTTTGCTTTTAGCTTTATACTATTAAAATTGTATGAAAGAAGTGGATGTACATTTATTTTCTAATTGCCACAAATATTTCCTAGCAAGTCATTTAAGTCAATATAATATATAAGGCAATCATCTAGAATTTAAAAGATCAATGATAAATTGAATATGATTAACAATATTGTCTTGAGTTCTAAATCGAAATTTTTTTTTATATTAAAACCTGAACCGAACCGATCAACCCGATTAAATCAAAATCGAGCTCGTCGGTTCGGTTCGATTCGGTTGGACCCCGAAACTTTTAGCAAAAATACAAAGAAAATTGTCGATTTTTTTAGTTCAACCCGAATTAACCTGAACTAAATTCTAATTTTTCTTAAAATATAAAATTGAACCGAACCGATCAACCCAACTAAACCGAACACGTCGGTTCGGTTTGGTCGGGTTGGTTGGGTCGGTTTGGGTTTTGCACACCCCTATTGAGTTTTGTAGTGTGATTAACAATTGTCATACAAAATTGCTAAAGACTTATTGCTCAGAATTCATTTAAATAGCGATGGTATTTAAACGATGTTTTGTTAAATGTGTAGGTATTATACGTTTTCTTAGTTGCTTGGTGGGTGTGTGTCTCTTTCGGAATGCATATCTTAAACATATTATAAACACAAAATAAACCTAAATTCTATAAATATTTTATAAACTTTACTAATAGTATTTTAGTAATATATTTTAAACATAATTTAAACATATCATAAATAGTATATATTATTTGAATTCAGTTTAAATATGTGCTGATAATATACTTTTTTAAACATATTTTTATATATTCTTTAGATGCCATGTAATTTCTGAACTCAATTTGTGTGGTTCTTTTCCTTATGGCTCATTCACTTAGTCCGTTGATAGGTTTTTTCAGATTTATTATTGGAATTGACGATGTGGCAGACTATATTCTTAGAGAGGTGCACACATGAGTTGGAGGAGATGTGTGTTTGTGGCAATGAGGCAGACTATATTCTTGGAGAGGTCCACACAAGAGTTGGAGGAGATGTGTGTGTTTGTGACAATAAGGCAGACTATATACTTAGAGAGGTCCACACGATAGTTGGAGGAGATGTGCGTTAGTGACAATGAGGCAAACTATATTCTTGCAGAGGTGCACACAAGAGTTGGAGGAGATGTGTGTTAATGACAATGGGGCAAAATATTTTCTCTGACAGATGCACACAGGAGTTGGAGGAGCTAATGAAGGATATGAAGTTTGTGCTCAAAAATTTTTGTAACTAGGATGGTACCGGTCTGATATGTGGAAGGACGTGGTTGACTTCATCCTTGAATGCCTCCAAATGAAATATCTAACTTATGCCCCAGTTCCTTAACATGCTTAGTCTAAATTGCGAACCCTCCCAGTCACATGGCCTTTCACAAGCTAAGGGATAGAAATTTTTGGACATTTTCCTCCTCCTACCGTGCAGAGGAAATTCATAGTGGTAGCGATGGAACATTTCTCAAAAGGATTGAAGCAGAAGCTTAACTACAATCACGGCTGCTAGGGTCATCCGCTTTTGTCTAAGAAAGTATAATCTTCAGGTATGGAATTTCTCATTTCTCTGTAACTAGCAATGGCAAACAGGTTGATAGCACCCATTTCACAAATTTTGGTCGACAAACTAATGGGAAAAATTAAGTGTCAAACATGAAAATATTATAAGGGCTCAAGAAAATGTCTCGATGGGAGGAAGATGTTAGGTCCCAATCAGAAGAAGAAATAGGATGGATTTGCTTTGGGTGCAAATTTAATCTCAAGTTCTTCTTTATGGCAAGAACAATTCCAATAAGAGTTTTTTTGGAAATCTGAATATATTCCAAATGCAATACGAGTTGAACTTAAATATAAAAGAAATCACCCAATATCCTAGAATCATGGCACTAGCCACTATCACCTTAAATCAAGGCATTAGGCAACCAACCTAGTCTACCCATTAACCCATAATTAACCCCACTTAAACTAAGTTAATTAAACTGCTGGTTTTTACAATGAACACAAATAATTGCTCCTATTCTAACTCCTATTTGATGCAGCGGGAATAACAATAAAAGATCCGAACTCTAAGAAACAATCCAATAGAACAAGTAACCCCTTGTAATCTGTTGATTCGCTCACGAATACTGGAAAACAACCCTCCTAAGATCCGTTGATTCGACTCATGAATATTCGGAAATTAAGGCATCTAGAATCCGTTGATTCAACCTATGAATACCGGAAGATAGGCAAGAAGAGAGAACACTCTCAATTTTATAAAATATTCAGAACTCAAAAACTGCCTTGTACATTAACATATGTGGCTATTTATAATAACTATAAACCCTAGCACTAAGTATTATTTAGGATAACATACTAAATAGGAATCCTAAAAAACTCCTAATTAGAAATGAAAATAGAAAATAATAATAATAATTAAAAAATTTCTAAACAATTAAGAGAATCCTAAAGTAATAAGGAAATATAATTTAATTCCTAAATAGACAATATTCTCCCTTCGTCATTCTCTCTATCTAAGAAAAACTCGTCCTCGAGTTAAGGTGTAGGTTTACCACGATCAAAAGGAACATTGAGTAAACCCTTCCAACGCCTCTGGCGACATGTTTTCCAAGCGAAGGTGCATAAGACTGAAGCATGTACAGAAATCATATGTGGCTGAATGTCAAACATAGCCGAGCAACTAAAGCCCCGAAAATAAATGGAGATCTCCATGCTTCCTTTTGCAAATGGAACAGCACACCCAAACAAATGTACTGGTTGTGCTACTTCATCAACATAAAAATTCTCACGTAAGGAACCGGGAACAGTGACATGAACAGTCTCCTCTAGCTCAGCTGAATAAACATCAAACACCGGCGGCTTTGTCCAATCGACATTCACATCATTCTCGATTTCCTTCAATGTCATAATTGCAGATCTAAAATCAAGGATCGGTCGTTAATGGTAAGAATTAAGTGATAGGCTCTGAAATCAAATTGATGCAGTGGAAATAACAATAAAATATCCGAATTTTAAGAAACAATCCAATCGAACAAGTAACACATTGTAATCTGTTGATTCGTCCACGAATACCGAAAAATAACCCTTCTAAGATCTGTTGATTCGACGCACGAATACCCGAAAATTAAGGCATCTAGAATCCGTTGATTCAATCTATGAATACCAGAAGATAGGCAAGAAGAGAGAACATTCTCAATTTTATAAAATGTTTAGAACTCAAAAACTGCCTTGTACATTAACATATGCGGCTATTTATAATAACTATAAACCCTAGCACTAAGTCCTATTTACGATAACACACTAAATAGGAATTCTAAAAAACTCCTAATTAGAAAAGAAAATAGAAAATAATAATAATAATTAAAAAATTCCTAAACAGTTAAGAGAATCCTAAAGTAATAATTTAATTCCTAAATAGACAATATTCTCCTTTCATCGCTATCATGCTCGTTATTACTTCCTTAGCCCTGATTGACTCCTCGATGCAAGGCTCCTTAAGGCTAAGGTATGAGTAATGACTACGCTAAGACACCCTGAATGACTCCTCAATGCAAGGCTCCTTAAGGCTGTCCGCTATGCATGGTCTAAATAACGCCGATTTGGCTTGGATACCCGACATGACCTCCGAATCCCATCAAAAGAATTGAGTATGGGAATTGGGCTCACTCCTATGGTCTTACATAATGATTATGAGGAAGGAAACTGCAAAAATTCTATTCTCACTCATGTACGATGGAGGCAATCATCCCGGTGGAAATTAGTCTCCCAAGTTAAAGAACTATCAGAGTGGCCACATACCAAGAAGAC
>CATIWJ010299862.1:0-21810 GCA_949640765.1 Croton laevigatus
TTGCATCGTTCTTCATTGCCATCAATTAATAACGAAGTTTCATTCTAAATTAATGAAGTATAAGATTTATTTGATAAGATTATGTTGTCACGTATAGAAAGTTTATTGAAGAGATAATATGGAGTTTTATAATGGAGATTATTACCTCCATATTTTATGGTTTTTTATATTTCCATTTATAGAAAGTTTAGTAATTGTTTATTATTATTTCTGTCTTGGTATTGGTGAAAAGCTGATTTGTGTTGATATTGATGAAAAGTAAATGTAAAGAATCATAAAATACAGAGGTAGTATAACTTAAGACGTGCAAAGACACAGTGTTTAAGAATAATTTGCCTAATATTCAGCATAACATTCAAAATTAATATCAAACTTTTCTAAATTGATTTTTTTATTTATTTTAAGTTTTGGAGAACTACGAAACATTTTTAATGGGACATTTTTGTAATTGGAATCATATGGAGGTCAAATTGGCAGAATAATCACTGTGGATCACACAATAAATGTTGAACAATGGAAGCAACATGTCGCTTAGAAACATGGGCTAAATTGGCAACATAATGTGATATTGTATCTCAAGATAATCGAATTCAGAATCTCCATTTTTTTTTAGTATAAAGAGAAATAAAAAGATTTATTGAACCACAACTGAACTATAATTTTTTTTTTTTACATAGATATCCTTAAATCTCCTCCAACTGAACCATACTTAGTTGGGATTTTTAGTGGCTCATGAATATATGTTTATAACTTATGAATTTTATTTTCTCCCTTAATTACACTTCTTAGAAAGAGAGGGCATCTTGCGAAGTGAGTGAAGAAAGTGGAGGTGGCATGGGCAATGAATTAGAAATAGCTAGAAACAGAAGGGACCCACAAAGGGTGGGGAACAACAAATGTGCCGAACCCACCAAGAAAAAGAGTAGGACCCACAAACCACAACTCATCAAAGATTACAACCGGCAACTTGCGAGATTAATCATCATAACTGGCTAACCTTGTCTAGACAACAAGCCGCCACGTTCAGAGACTAGTGCGCCCATTACTCCCATCATTCTTTCCTCCGCGTGGCTCCAGTTTTCCACCATTCCTTCCGGCGGCTCGGCTCCTTCTCAGCCGCTTCTTCACTTCCTATTTGGAGAATTGTCACCTTCCTAAAATCGTCATCTTTATATATATATAGCCTCTACTCTAATACCCTAATTTGGTTGCTTCACGTGGTAATCACAGCTTAACATCCACGAATAATCCCATATTTTATTATAACCCAGTACACATTTTTTTTTAAGTAATTAAAAAATCTATTACGCTTCCTTTCAAAAAACGGAATGGGGAAATGAAAGCGTCAGCTGTTAGAACGGAGCTGAAAGACATAATTATATAAACCGTGTGCTATTATGGGTTTGGAAGGTGGCATGAAAACGTATCGGTGACGAGCAGAAGAATACGTTGAATAATATATATAGGCAACAAGTGAAATTTGAAAGCGGTTTTTGGTAGTTAAGTAGGGCTATATTTTTACAATAGAGTCTCCGATTAACAGTTACTACTACATTATTACATTTTCAACGACTTTCTTCCATCACCGTTAACTTTTCATAGGTTTTTCTTCTAATTAGGACATTGTGATAATATTGAGGTAGTTGTCCATATAGATATTTCAGTGGTAAATTTTGTTGAATTGAAAGGTTTATTCTATGGAGTTTATATATAATTATTTGAGAAATAGATTTTTTTTAATTTTCAGAAATAAAAATAGTATAAATAAGAATTAAAATGATAAAATTTTTCATTTCATAAAATTTAATTCGAGGATTTAATCCAAAATTAATATTGGCTTCTCAAATTCACATAATAAAAACATACACTCGTGACCAAATGGCCATATCGCAACACATTTTGCCATCATATCAGTGTCGTTGAAGGACAATCTACTACAACAATAGTTTTAGGCCCCCAAATTTAAGCTTTAAAATTTAGTTATTAACATAGAATGGCTACTTAATTAGACTTCCAAAATTTAATCTTAAATTTTAGCCTAACAAAAATGCCTCGTATTCAATTTTCGCTTTAGGCATGATAGTGTCTTGCACCATGCACTTAATACAAAACAATCTTGCAATTGTTGAAATTTGGTATTAAAGATTCGAATTTTCACCATGAAGCTTTTCATTTTAAATTTCCAATGTAAATTTATGTAAAACAAGAGGAAATAATGATGAAATAATAATTTAAAGCAAGAGAAATAAATATGATTTATTATTATTTTTATTTACGGAGAGGTTCAATGGTTCGAGTAAGTTTTGTCAACCAAACAACAATAGTGAAACTCCTCATGGGAGGGCTACACAACAAAGTCCATCCTTTAAAAACATACGGCAAACTAGGACCTCTATTTACAAGAAGTGATATAATTTATTATTTTTAAATCAAGAACTGATACATATTCTATCTATTTGATATATCTTTTGGATTTATTTAGGAGTAACATCTAAATTGTTCAAATCATGTAGTAATTAATATTCGCACAAGAAGAAACTGTATTATGTTATAGTAGTACAACTTATTCAATTAATAAAAGAGAATAGGTCTTTAATTGTACTTGTACCTAACGTAATTTCAATTATGCTAAAAAAATCAGAACAACATAATTTGTGACTAGTACATCTTAGTATTGTTTGAACGATTTCTTGATTAATAAAAACAAACATTTACAAATTTAATTACGTCAATTAGCATTTATTATTTGAGGATATATATATAAATAAAGTCTCAAAATTATAGAAAATCAACATGGAGATTAAATGAGGTGTAGACTTAGATGGTTCAACAAAAGAAAGCAAAACCGTTGCGTCAAATGAATAATAAAAGAAAAGAAAAAAATACTTAAGTTTAATGGAAATTAAATAATAAAAGAGTGAATAATTATGGAAGTGATAGAAGTCACCAATCAGTTCACCAAAATATATAGATGGGGCAACAAGAAGAGAACCCCTAGCTATGACCACCACACCTATTGGTGGCGGACCACCATCACCATCCATATATAACACCCATGGTTAGATCCGACATCACCATTTCGGTTTAATCAGTGTTAAATTATGGTAGGGACTAAAAAATGGAGTTTGGGCTAACCATGGGCCACCTTCCCTCATCCAATAAGGCTATGTTTTCTGCGCAAATTGCAATCACTTTTTGGCTAGCTGGTGCCTGTTCCATTACGTCACCCACCCATTTCTTTTCTTTTTTTTTTCCTCTAAAGTAATTATTGTTATTTTGGGGTCTTCTTAAGTTGTCTCGTATAAGCTTTGTTGATTGGTCTGTCTTGTTAAATGTAACATAAACATACCAAAGAAAGAAGAAGAAGACGAAGAATGTTTTGAATGAGAAGAGTCATAATCAGTTACTGGTAGAGGTGGCAGAAGAGAAGAGGTTCTTGAGGGGGTTGTTAATGTTAGTTTCTATCCAAAGAGCCAATATTCGCGCCTCCTTTTTTCCCGCCCAAACCTTGCCCACCAATTCAGCTTATTCCGACAGTGAGAGACAACGAGAGCTTATGATGTTCTTCATAATTTTATTTTTCCTTTGATGATAACAGCAATAATTTTTCATTAGGGTTCCTGTTTTTGTTTTTGCTTTCATTTTTTTTTTCAATTTAATTTATTTTTAATTTGCCCTTTTTGTTTCTCTCTCTTTCTTCAACTTTCCTCTTCTTATATAACCCTACTTAGTATCCTTTCTTCCATTCTTGGCTCGCCTTTCCCTTTCCTTTCCATTGTAGGAGTGCTCTTCTCTTCTCTTCTATTCTTCCTCGGGATCTGATCCGACAGCTCGACAGAAACTTTTTTGTCTGGAAGACATAAAAGCTGCTGCTTCAATTCCCGAGGAAATTTATGTCTTTATAGTTTCTTTTATTTGTTTCCTTATTTGTTTCCTTCTTTCACTGCTTCTTGTCTGAAAAAAAGAAAAATGCTTCTACTGTTGCTGGAGAACTGAAGTTGAGCTGCTTCCAGTTTAGGGTTATCGTTCTATCCTTGAAACAATAAGGCTTTGCTTCTTCAATTCAAGGAAAGATCTAATCAAATTTAGATCTGCAGGACTTGATTCCGTAAGTATTATATTTTGTTTTTTTAAGTTTTAAGTATTATATTTTGTTTATGAAATTATTTATAAAAGGGTTTTGCATTCCTGCAGATCCATATACTCTTTTCTTCTGCTAATTCAATTTTCAAGGGATAAAAACTTGATTTCTAATTTTTTTTTTTTTTAGTATAATTTTGTGTCCTATTTTAGAGGTTCATAATTTTACTTCATAAATGTGATTTTGCATTATTGTAAATTTGTACTTAGTCCTTTTGCAATCACATAATATAAGCAAGTTCTTGCCATTACCATAGCATATAAGTGGTGAAAATTAGCATATTAATTCGATTTGGATTGTTTTTTCATACCATTTATTTGTTATTAATTGCATTAATTATGTATTATCTATTTTGTGGAAGAATTGAAATAGATAGTTGAGGAGTAGTTGGGGTGATGTATACTTCAAAGAAAGCAAGTTGTTCATTTAACAAAGTTGAAGATTTCATTATTACATTCCTTTTCCTTTGTCATTGTAACAAACAACAATGCAAATTCCTCCTCCCATTAGGTCCAGAATCAGATTCACACTAAAAGGATATTTGTTTTCAACGTCGACCTATCCATATTTTCAATTGACTTTCATATTCGTTGTAGCGAAACTTATTAAAATTCACATATTTTACATTTTTCACCATATCGAAATCAAAGGAATCTCATATCCTTGATGGGTATCGTTGTCTATCAATGGAATCTCATATCCCTGACGGGTATCATTGTCTATTAATATATTTCTCCTTTTATCCAAAAAATTATCGTATTTGGATTACAAAAAATTAAGCTATTAGAATATAGGAAGAAATATATTTGGTTTGAATTAGAATGTTTTATAGGCCTTGAAAGGGTCCTTTCCATTCTTATATGACAAGAAAAAATTTATCTATGTTTCTCACCTTATGCATGATGAAGTAGAACCACTTGATTTTTTCTTCAAATAGTTGAATTAAACCATAAACTGTGTGTTCTAGTGTTAAACTTCCTATTTCGCATTAATTTCTCTTTCTTTCGCCTTTGCTAATGAGGAAAAAAAAGTTATCACCAATTAAAGAAAGTCACTTAATTGATCAAATTGATACATTGGAATAGGGTTCTAAATGTGTTGATATGATTGAATTAATGTGACAAATACAGGAGTGAAGAATATGAATACTTTCTCACATGTTCCTCCCGGGTTTCGGTTCCATCCCACGGATGAAGAACTTGTGGACTACTATCTTAGAAAGAAAGTGAATTCAAGAAGAATTGATCTTGATGTCATTAAAGATGTTGATCTTTATAAAATCGAGCCATGGGATCTTCAAGGTACATATATAATGTTCATTGTTTAAGTTCAGCAATTACTATATATATATATAGTACAAGATCCTTAACAATATTTAATGCAAATGAACACGAACAGAAATATGCCGAATAGGAACAGAAGGTCAAAATGAATGGTACTTTTTTAGTCATAAAGACAAGAAGTATCCAACAGGAACTCGCACCAATAGAGCCACAGCTGCTGGCTTCTGGAAAGCCACTGGCAGAGACAAAGCTATCTATTCAAAGCATGACTTGATTGGGATGAGAAAAACTTTAGTCTTTTATAAAGGCCGTGCTCCTAATGGACAGAAATCTGACTGGATTATGCACGAGTACCGCCTTGAAACTGACGAAAATGGCACTCCACAGGCAAGTTTCCTCATTTCACCATTATTCTTAAACATTAGTGTTATTTTTTTTTACCACTTATAAGTAATTTTTAAAAAAAAAAACCATGGGCCATTCATCCAGAATTCCAATCTTGATAACCAGTTGCATTAATATTCATTTGAGAGTTTTACCGCTCTGATTGGTCGGATTAATCGATACCTGTAATTTGATGATCAGATAGCTCATGGTAGATAAAAGAACATTGTTCATTGATTGTTATAACTTGTTAAGTCAACTAGTTTTGTCCAATAATAAAAGAGCCGAATAATGGAAAACAAATTTGTTTCAAATTCATTTTTTTAATTTTTTTAAACCACGCCTTTTCTTAAATTATCAAAGTAAAATCCATTTAGGCACCACAGCCAAGATTCGAAACGTTGAACTCAGGTCGCATTTTCTAATTCATTTTCTAGATATAGAATAATAAATGTGGTGGTGTTTTATATACTTGAAGCAGGAAGAAGGGTGGGTTGTATGCAGAGTATTCAAGAAAAGAATAACAACAATGAGGAAAGTAAATGAACATGAATCAAGCAGCAGTTGGTACGATGATCAAGTTCCATTTATGCAAGAAGAAGAATCACCCAAGCAAAATCCGCAGCCTCCTGATTTGGATTATCATTTATCTTCTTACTCAATAAAAAAAGAGCTTAAATTTGCATATCATCATCACCAAGTTCCACCTCCTCCTCATGATCATTTTCTTCAGCTCCCACTTCTACAAAGCCCTAAATTGCTTCAACCCACTTCTGTTACCGCTTATGGATTAGACATAAACCAGGCGACCACTCTTCAATCTTCACCTGAAGAACAACCTCTTCAGAACTGCGACCGAACCTTAAATTCCCTTTACACTCCTCAAAATCACAGTAGCAATATTAATAATGAGGAAGAAGCTTTAGCTGATCCAGTCACTGATTGGAGGGTGTTAGACAAGTTTGTTGCTTCTCAGTTAAGCCAAGAGGGCGTGTCTAAGCAAAATAGTAACTACTCAAATGCAGCTGTCAATTCCAACATCTTCCATGCTTCAGACCAAGTTCATATGCTTGCTAGGCACTTGAACAAGCAAGAAACGACGACGGATAATGCCTCAACGTCAACCCCAGCTGGTTGTCAAATTGAGTTTTGGAAGTGACATGTCGTTTTTATATTTGGAATTATTGCAAACAGTATATAAACAGCTGATCATAGAATATATTCAGGTAATTAAAAGCGGGGAAACCTTTATTATTATATATAATATATCTAAAATTCCTGTATATAATATTAAAAAAAAAAATCTAAAATCATGTAACTCTTAACTGTTGGTTTCCTAGAGTTAAGTTAAATTAGACAGTTAGTTGAAATTCATCATGTCAGTTGTAAGATGAATTAATATTTGTAGGTGAGTGTTACAGCAAATTATTGTTGTATGTAAGGTCATTTTTTAAAATATTAATGTAGCCAGTGGCCACTGTACTTACTGTGTAGTATAGCCACATGTGCTGTTTATAGAATCGACTTAGTGGTCGATTAAGAGATATAAATTGTATCAACTGTATTAGAGAATAAAATTTTCCTTTATTTTCACTAATTTCTGAGTATAAGATTTCAGCTTTATGAGTGCACTGAATATTTTTTAATATAAATAACTAAAATCTCAGGGTTGTGCTATTTATAGAAGTCCAATTTTTACAATTACTTGTTATGGAGATAATATGATTGAATTAAGCAAGAGAATGTCAATAAAAGAGAAAGTATACATAGAATAATAATGGAAAAACAAAAAGAAAGAAAAGGTACACTTGTCCAAGATTTTTCATGATAGTATATAATCTGATGATGATTTAAATGCTTTGCAGGGAAGTTTAAAATTGCAAAAATTGTGGTGTTTGTATTCTTATTATTAACGTACAAGCCACTCCTCGCCAAGATTAACCCCAAATTGATACTACTGCATATGTGTACAACCCCTTCATAGAGCTACTTCTAGAAATAATTTTATATTAAAAGAGAGAGTTTTGTGACAAAGCTTCCCTCATATGTAAGATGTTAATTTCATATTACTTACAAAAAACAATATGATTTTTTCATGTTTAGACATAGCCTAATTAGTGCTGGCCTGAGACTGTCGGTAGCCTAAAACAATATCGGATGATGAGTCCTACTACTAAAAATCTAACTAATAAAAAATTTTGATTAAATTTTATTTTTCTAATTTTTGAAATGTAAATTTACTTATTAATTCTTTATAAGATGGAAAGAGTTTGACTACTATAAAAACTATTCACTAATTACTTTTTTAAGTATAAAATTAGGAGGCTTAGAGCCTTTGCTTCAGCCGCTTCATCTTTGAACCGGTTCTGAACCTAATGATAAATACATCTACAGTTTGAGTAATAAACTAAAGAGATAGAGAGAAAAGTGATGAAGGGGAAAAAAAAAGAAGTGAATTAGTCCATGTTAAATATTCTTTAATTTTGGTGCCAAAGAAGTAAATAAATTGTCCCTTTAGTAGAGATGAAAAAGGGAAGAGAGGAAGAATAAGAAGACATGCAGGTTGCAGCACTAGTTTTTGAGCCAGGAAACCTACCGTAAATGCAATAGCCCTAATTGCAGTGGTGGACTGATAAATCTGCTGTAGAGTATTAGAAGAAAAAAAATATTAAAAGCACGAGCTTAATTAGTTAATTAACAATAACAATAATAATAATTTTGGAGGGTTGCGATAAAAATGATGAAACAGCTAACAGGTACTTAAACAGCTGTTTTTATTAAACATGACAGAAAATGGCTATTAATTTAGCAACAATGTATATAGATATTGGCAGGAAGTTGGATTTCTTTAGCAGACCAGCTTTGAATTGAAACAATATATATATATATATATGTAGAACACAAGAGTCTAAGAAGTTGAAAATGGGAATGGAAATTTCCAGAACAACATACTCATTAATGAGCGGGCCAGAGAAGAAGGAATCCTAAGGAACTTGAATTAAAGTAGGGTGGATTTCATATGATGACTTACCAAAGTCAAAGGTAGCAGAGGCCATGCATCAGAGCAATCTCAATTATTATTATTATTAATTGAAAAATTGTTGATTGTGATACAAGTTAACATCATTTTTGTTCAACACACCTCCATGTGACTGCTATTATAGATTCTAGCTTGCTACTATTGTGTTTATATTCTTCCTTTTCTGTTCTTTACCCTTTTACTGCTAATCTTGGTAATTTATCTTAAAATACTGACTTAATTTTCATTTTTTTTTTAATGGAATCTGTACCATTACTTGAATGAATTAGGGTGAATTTACAATGAATTCCACTAATGTTGTTTTTATTGATGGAATTCCAATAGTAAAATACATGAATTATCAAATGAATGGTATGGTTTTGATTATTAAAAAAAAATTATTAATTTGATAAATATTTTTAAAATATAATTTAATAATCTATATAATATAAATAATAAAACGATAGAAAATGCGTGATTTCACTTTGGAATTTGAAGATTCTATGGATTTTATTAAATTTTTCTTCAAACAAATGATTAAAATTAAATATTACATGTAATGTTTAGATTTTATTATCTTAATTTCTTCGAACCGAACGAAAATTGTGAAATTCATTTGTTTAAAATTGACCTTAAATATCTTTTTCTTTTATTTGTTGTCAATAAACCTTTTTTTTTTTTTAAAGGGTCAATGAACTATTAATTAATTTAAGCTTTTTTATGAAAAAACATGGCAAGTAGGATTATTTATGCCTGATTTATCTACCTGTAGTTTATTTATGCCTGATTTGTTTATTAATAAATTTCCCAGATATTAGTATGCATCAACTGCCAAAAGATGGCAGAAAAGGTCAGGCTTGGGACAAAGAAACTCATTCATTTTACAAATTAAGATTATGTTTCCTTTGCTGCTGGGATTAATTATCGCCTTATCGGATAATGACTTCCCTGACTTCATCAAAAGCCTGGGCCTCCTGAAAAAAGCCTAGGCCCATTGCAGGCCTACTATTAAATATCCGGTTTCATATTAGGCCGATTCATTTTAAGATCGAGTATACACAGGAATCGAAAACATGTATGATTTAACAGATATCCTTAGACTGCTCTTAAGATTGATTGCAAGTCATTAAACATAACCGTACAAGTTTATACAAAATTCAGGAATCAGAAGGTCAAATGGTACTAAAAGAAAGGGCTAATCATCACTGTGTATAGAGCTTAGAGACAGGAGAAATTATGGATCCCCAATGACCTAAATTACAATTTGAACCCACAAGAATCACTTTGAAAATAAAAAAATGAAAAAATTAAAATGTTTTCATCAACTTCTTCAAAAATTTCCACTATTAAGTCTAAAGCTGCAAAGCTAATCCAAACTATGTAATGCAAGTTTCCCCTCACCCCCCATCAGTTAACATCACACCTACAACACCCAAAAATACAAGCTACTTATTCTAACCCTGCCACCAGAAATTGTTACCCGAAAATGAAAAATGAGGTGTAGAGTATCATCAGCATCGAGAATACCAGATTCACTTTACCATTAAGTATGGATGTAGCTCCTCCAGATGGATCTGAACTCCTGTAACCAAGAAACAGTAGTTTTAGCTATGCAACAAACAACACAGACAAGATGGGATAATTCGTATAAAGGTCTCAGAGTTGCATACTGTTTCTGCAAGCTTGCAAGGGCACCACAATATCTAACATTATCTGGTGGACCCATCTCCGTTTCACCATTTTCCTCAGGATTAATGATTCTCATATATGTTTCATGGCCTAGGTACCATCTGTCAAGGTTTTCAACTCTCAGATTCCACACTCCGACATTGTCCAGAGATGCAAGAATTGCTGTCCATCCACCAGGATAAACCTACAGAATACACAAATAAGGAGAGTAAATTTAAAATAACAATGACATGTTTCCAGATTATGGAGATGGTTCCTTTTCACCCCCAAACTCAGATAAGTCTTTTTAATTTTGGGTGCAGAGTGATACGTCTCAAATAAGTAAACCAACCTCTACTGTGCTGCGAGAAATAGCATCCCAGTTATTATATGAACTCTTTTTGTCCTCAGACCACACTCCCAAGTCCATCCTGCATTTGAAACGATCAAAACATTTATTTAAAAGCTTCAAAACTCAAACAGAAACAAATTAAGAAAGCAAATATCCATACCCAACTACAAAAAATGAATAACCATCCATGTGAAAGCTCAGCATTTTGGTGTCATTGTTCTGCAGTATGACCTGTATAAACCCCTTATATGTGGCATTAATGACAGACGTGTCCAACCGTGGAGGCCTATCAAGTGGCTTACTTGGAAAATCAAGCTTGTATGCACCCTTCACTTTGTTCAGGTCAGCTAGCCTGATAGGTGTATCAGGGTTCACAAATGATATTCCATTCACAGTTGCACGTTGTTTTCCATTAATTGTAACTGGTGGCAAGCTCCTTAATATGTATGTTTCAGTTATATTGATTTGGCCATAGTGAAAAGAGCCTTGTGGATTTGGACGAGCTCCACTAGCAGTTGTATTTTGCCTAAGCCATGAGAAAATAAGAACATCAGTCCTGAAGAAGACGTTGTAAGCTTGAATTGCTAAAGTCTAAATAAAAAAGGAGAAGCCCGGTACTTTCCCCTTTTTTGGGTAGAAGTACTAGATTACTCCGACTCAGAGTGGTATAGCTATAAGACGGAGCTGTATCGCAATACCCAATATGTGTAAATACTGCTCAGATTTTATGCTACAAATCAAAGTTAAGAAAGTTGATGAACTCACTTGATGGCTCTTGGCTGGTTCATTGCTGCCCATTGGTTATAGATATCACTTGGTGCTTCTGGAAGAGGACCAGATACTGGTCCTTTTGAATTGGAATAATGTAAGACCGCAACACCAGTGACTCTTTGCCAAAGCGACTCATTTACAAACCGAGCACTTGCCACAATGTAGTAATCAGAAGTTGCGTTCTGATCCATTGTAACCAAGAAAGAATAAGACTGTCCCACATGAATATCAAAGCTGGTAAAATTTTGTTGGGATGTATAATGTCCCTCCGTTTCTACAAGAAGCAGATTGTGACCCTGGATTCTGAAGTTCAAACTGGTTGAAGTCCCAACATTGTGCACACGAAATCGATAAGTTTTACCTGCAAAACATGTACTGCATCATTTATAACTTCATAAACTTTTAATTTAAATATTTGCCTATGTCTGAGAGCACTTTTAACTTAAATATTTGCCTATGTCTGAGAGCATGGATAATCACAACACAACCAATAAAGCTTTACTTATTTTTCAGAAGAATCTTGGACAGACAAATTGTTTTGATCAATTGGCATCCCTATCCGTAACAGAATCACGAATTTGAACTAAGTAAAAGATTCAAAAAGCCTATTGCCTCGTGGCCAATTATCAGAACACGTTAATGATAGGGATAAAAAAGCCTCGCAGTTTCAAAATAACAACAATAGAAGAACATGGAAATATAACTTCATGCTATCAACATGAATATCATTACCTGGATCAACATTAATAGTTTCATACTCAATACCATCAGGTACAAGAGTTGTGTTGTATTTGTAAGGTCCCCTCCCATTAATTAGAACACCATCTGGCATTCCAAGTTCTTTACCAGAGTCAAGGTCAGCCCTCAGTGCCTGGAATTGGCCATCAATAGCAGCCTTGAGTGTTCACTAATACGAATCACCAAAGTTCAGAAGAAACTATCAACTCCAAAACAAAAAACTTACCATATGGTTCCGTGTATACCAGTCACCAATCAGAACAACAATATCCCCATCTGGCTGGGGAAAAGGAATTGGGATAATAGCTCGGTTATTTAAGATAAAGGGACCAAAACCACCAGATGCTCTTTGAAGATTCAAGGAAGGGAAGTAGAAAAAGCTCCCAATCTGATCCTTGACTTGAAAACTATAAGTATAATTCTGTTTAGGAGGAATTGGACAATTAGTACCACGAACACCATCCTCCCACGAATCACGTCTCATCTGGATCCCCGGCCTGTCAAAAGTCCCAATCAAGCATTCATCCAAAATTTCTTACAAAACGCTCTTCCCATATAGGAATGCAAAAGCAAGAAGCAACTGAGAATTCATCAAGAGAATGTAAAATAACCTACCAAGTCATTAGGAGACTCTCATCCAAACGATTATGTACATTAACAATAACAACATAGTTGGTAGTAGCATTAATAACAGGACCAGGAAAGTTGTCATTAATTCCTATAACCTGCAAGAAAAATAAGCAACCCAGTAATTAAAATGTCGACACTATTAGACACATCAAATTAGCCTACAGATTGCAGGGGAAAAAATCATCCAAAACATCAGTTTCATGGTACAAAAACTAAAATCTTGGTATCCAATGACCAAGCTACAGAAGACTAAATCAACATCATTTTATATAATCATTTTAATAAACTGAATAGAGTAAAGAATAGCTACTATGTATGGAGAAAAAACTTCTAAAATTTAAAAAAAAAAATCATATTAAAATGAAAATTAAGCCACAAACTAGTACATGGAATTCTTTCTGAAAACCCCGAATGCTCGGTTATGCAGCAATCAAAATACCCAGAGTAACTAAGTCCACTTCATTTTAAGGAAGAAACGCACTGCTCATACAAGAAATAAATAAATAAAAAATCGCATCATTAGACGCTAATCAACACAGTAACACCCAAATCCTTAAAGCAGTTACTATTAATTAGTATTTCTGTAAAAGACCGGTAACGAATAGGAGGGAAGCGAATAAAGAAATAATGCATCACTAAGAAGAAGTGCTGCTCTGATCTTATTATGTAACCGTAAACACAGAACATAAACAAATCAGTTAAAAGATATCAACAAAACTAGAAGAACTTGAACAAAACGCACACTACTACAATTTCATTAGATCCAAAACTGGTAATTAAAATGAAAAATGAGTAAAAACAGAATTCCAAGTCAAAAAAAAAGAACAAAACAAAGGCAGCAAAAAAGAATAGTAGAAATAGAACCTGCTGAGGAACACCCAGAGGAGAAGCAGTTATATAAGAGAGTGTCAAATCAAAGGAAACAATAGGGTCTGCTGCAAAAGAAACACTTGAAAGCAGGGAAATGTGGATCAAACCCAACAGAGAAAACCAAAACAGAGCCATTAAGGAGTATGTACGAGTTCGGATTTTTTTTTTTTTTTTTAAAGCAAATTCTTGAACGCCGGCCGTAGAACAGAGCTTCACGATGATTTTACATAATCAGGAAACAAGCAAATAGGTCAGAAGAAACAAGTCAGTAGAAAGAGAAGAGAAACGGATATCAGTTTTTTAGTTTATATTTTTGAGAAAGAAATAGGAGGGAGAGAGACGGTTTTTTGTTTCTAACTAAGAAGAACAAGGCAAATTACATTGAACGCCCTAAACTATTTAATTTCTGCAATTTTTGTAGCCGGATTGTGCGCTTTCATTACCCGTTACTGGCTATACCGGTATAGTAAATGTGCTTTTTTATATAGATTTCTTTATTTTTTAAAAAGAAGAATTACAATTGAATCCATGTAGTTTTACTTACTTTACATTTTTTATTTCGACTTTTTATGTCCTTATATTTTAGAAAAATTATACTGTTTTATTATTTCTTAACTGAAACAATGACAAATTAATAATTGTCTAAAGTACAAGGATAAAAAAGTCTATTTCAAAAAATTATAGTTTAAGTAAAAAATGTAAAGACAAAATTATAATTTTTCATTTTTTTAATTACATAGTTAATTTTTGTCACTGTTTTTGATGAAAAAAGACAAATTAATAATTTTTTTAAAATACGAGGACAAAAAGTCCATTTGAAAAAATTATAGTTTAAGTAAAAATGTAGGGATAAAATTATAATTTTTTATTTTTTTAATTACGTAAAAATGCATCAGAATCATTTATTTATCCTAATTACAAATATAACATTAGTTTTGAATAAAACAATACTAATATGCTATAAAAACTAATAAATAATTGGTTGATTGAACGATATCTTAGCATTTTTAGCAAATATGTGTTATTTCAGTTGAAATTAGTGACATATTTATAATCCGAGCAAATAAATTATTTAAATGAGATATGACTTATTAATTTTCGTCGCTGTTTCAGGAGATAAATGATAAAACAATATAATTTCTCAAAAATACAGAAATAAAGAAGTTTATTTCAAAAAATATATATGAATGAAAATGTAAAATAAGTAAAACTGCATGGATAAAATTGTAATTTTCCTTACTAAAAAGTTTTAACATTTGATATATTACACTACATTGTCATTTTATCCAATTTTTGTATATCCTTACAAGAATATTCTTAAAAAAGTAAATATAGTGATGATATAATGTAATAGTATTAGAAATATAAGAATAATTACTTTTCCAAGAATATTTTTAAAAAACTAAATATAGTGATGATATAGTGTAATAGTGTTAAATATTGGAGATGTAATAATAATATTGGCTAATATGATGACAAAATCATAAATTTCTCAATAGAAAAAAGAATCTAATATCGACATCAAAATACAAAATAAACATTAATGGAATTGAAGTGAAATGATTAATTTGAGAGAAAATAGGAAATTGGAGGGGATTGAAAAAATTATTTAAAATAATGGTATGGTATTACCGGAGAATGACAACAAAAAGTCAAGGGTAGGAAAGCACAGCACAGGTATCAATGGGTGTCTATATTCAATTATTTTACCTATCCAACGTTCTGATTCTTTCTGAGAAAGCGGTGCATTGCACATGCAAAGCCCTGCGCGTCCAGACCAAAAACCTACGCGCATCAAAAGAATACATTCCAACTGGATATGTACACGCTGTCCGTGTGGCCCCTCTGCTCCTTGCTGTTTGCATGGTTGCCTTACTATTAGTAAGGTAAATTGGTTCTTTTTTCCTAATTTATTTTCGTCTGCTATACGATTCATCTAATTAAAAAGGTTACTCCGTTGTCCGTATCTCAATGTATAATATGATAAAATGTAATAGTATAATATTATTTATGATAAATAAATAAATAAACGGAAATTCACCTACTATGATAAAAAAAATTTTAATTTTATTTGTATTCAGTTTTAAATTCATAAATACTTTCTTCATAAAAAAAAAATTAATACAATTTTGAGTCTATTATCTAGCTCAAAAATAAACTTCTTATTAAATTGTATGTACCTATATTTTTATTATTTTTTGTAATAATAGTAGTATAATATTATTTTTTTAGTTATTAAAATGGGAATTTGAACTTGATTGAGATCCTGTATATATGTTTACTATTAAATTAATGTATAAGAAAGTATTTTAAATTAAAAAGAACCGAAAAACATTTATTTTACTATATTCCAGTTAGAAATGGAATATTTTGTTAATTAAATTTACTTTCTCACTCCAATTTTGAAATTCTTATTTTTTTTTTCAACTTGAACATAATTTTTTATTTTTCTTATTTGAGGTTGGGTTGGAAATTGGAGTTTGTAAATAATTTATGTCTTTGTGTTCATCATAAAAACATTTTTACTTAAAAAAAACCATTTTAGAAATATAATGTAAAAAGATTGAAATAAGGAAAATGATGTTTATGGCATCTTCAAATAAGTAAAATACCATTTTTGTACAGATACACCAAATGTTTGAAAACGACCTTAGATTCAGTGAGTCATCAAAGGCTATATTTTCGCCGGCATATACCTTTTTTTATTTCTTTTTTATACACCAAAACTAATTAAAATAGTATTTATCAAAAGTAGCAATAATACTCAAAAGAATGATTTGTTGTCCTATTAATGAAAAATAAATAGAATTAATTATTCAGTGCGATTGGTCCACAAATGATTATTTTAAATGTTGAGATTGCATTAGAACATTCTTCCAATTAAGCCACTACTTTCCATTACTGTTTATTGCCAGAAACATGACAAGTAGAAGATGCTAATTACTTTCTTAATTATAATTATCTTTTTCCTTTCAAAAAATAAATAATTACCATTCATTTTCATAGTGACAGACTCATCATGATAAAATAGATTTGTGTCATTTGATTTTAGTCAATATTATATTCATTTTTGGTCTTGGAATGAAATGAGTGGCATTTTTATAATATAAATAAGAAAGTTCCAGAAACACTTTGTCTGCATTTTTCCAATTGAAGTTCATATGTGTCTATATAAAACAAGAGACATCACATCTGTCAAAAAAGATTTCAAGATCAAAATGAAATATTAATAATATTTAACGTATAAACATTAGTCCAAATTCAAATTTCAAGATCCAGCACCTATCATAATTTATCTATAATTTCACTTCTCATACTTTAATAATGTAACTCCAGTTGAACTTCTTTCAAAACAAAAAAAACCTCCAGTTGAACTAATTCAACTTCAACCATCCAGCTATTAAGGGGAAAATAAAACACTAAAACTGAATTCTAGGAACTAACATGAAAAGAAGTAAAAATGAGGCTACAAGTGCTGCTCAATTGGATCCATAAATCTCGTCAATGAGGTAACAACCGAATCATTCTCGGTATGCTAATGTTAAGCGGACAAGTCTAGCGACGTTAATATGGGCTTCTTACCGTAGTCTTCGAAACATTTTAGGGGCTTTTCATAATGTACTAATTTCAGCCCAATCTCTCAAACCAATTGGACATATGAGCTACACTACTTACTTATTTCAGTGTCATTGGCCCACTTAATCATTTTGGCCCAGTTCATAATTGTCAAAGATTCACCCATCACCATCATTACCAGAAAACAGTCTACCGCCTAAAAGGTTGAGTAGAGCTGTCAAAACCTGATCCGCCTGCTAATTCGACACGAACCCGACCTGAAATTAGCGGTTTAGGGTTGAGGTTTTTCGACTTGTTTAAGTAAACGGATTTAACCGTCCCAAACTCATACCGGATTTCATTATTAATACTCATCCCCACCCCGCATGAAGTTGAATTTCAACGAGTCTGCCGAACCGAGTCAAATGCTCAACTCTAGCCTAAACCAGATTTCATTGAAGCTCGTCAAAAAAATATGGAAATGTCTTTACTGAAACAGAGGTTGCCGTCTGAAATATTTTTACCCATTAACTAGCTCATTATATAATTTTCTAACAGTTAAAACTTTACATCAACTTCCTTAGAACACTATGTTAAAAAAAAAAACTTCCTTAAAATGAAAAAAAATAAAAAATAAAAAACTGAATAAATCAAAACATCTCTGGGTAACAATAATTATAGAATCATACAACAATTTAATACAACAAATGCAATTAGTATAACAATTTAATTATTCTCCAAAAGGAAAAGGCTGGATAAACGCAGAATTCAATTCCCAAATTTTAAGGTTGGCTTTAATATTCACAGCAGTTGCATTATTGAACAGAAACAATCTTGCATTTCCATAGATCGCTTCTGTTGGATAAATCCGTGATGTAATTACAGTCCTTCCTCCTTGTGCGAAACTCTCCACTATGGAATGATCAACCTGCAATAGCATTTATATTGTATTAATTAACTATATAATTACTAACACAAATTTAGTGATTAGTCACTTACTAATACTCTCATTTTTAGCTTTTCATCGTCCAGTACAGGAACAGTGCTTCCGTAAACCTTCTTGAAAACATCAGGAGCCTTTGATGATCTGCCGTTATATTAAAAGTTGATTAATTAAATCATAATTGTGATTTAAAAATACACTAATTGGAGGATATGTATAAGAAATGGGACCTTGTTTCGTCAGCACAGAAATAAGTTTTGAAACTTCCATCGGTTGAATTGACAGGACGAAAAAAAACAGGAGTTAACTCAGAAAGTGTTTCGTCGGCGATTACTAAAAGACCAAATGGTCCTAATGAGCTCCTGTCTATTGCACCACCACTACATCCATATTCTTCAACCGTTGAATCTAAAATCAATTCTGTTTCAAATTCTGCAAATATGTCTAACTGCAAATATTAATTTCAAGTTTTAGTGCTCTGATATAATAATTGAGAAAAGATTCGATTAGAACAACAATTTATGAAACAAACCTGTGTTGCGACGCCTATATCAAGCGGGACTATTGATCCTGGTCCAACCACAATTTCTTCAATATTTGTACTACTTAATCTTAAGCTTTCAATCTCCTCCACTGGCCATTGAAGCAAATGGGTTCCTGTCTTGTTATCAAACAATACAGTTCTAGGAATTGTCTGTTCATCATCATGGGAAAAAAAATGTAAGGTTCTGAAATCAAATCTTTATTATTATTAAGAATAATTAGTGTTTGTAAAAATATTGTTTACCTGAAGAGAGGCCCAGCCTTTATCCAAGTCATCTTCTTCAGTATCAGTTTCATTAATCCAACCCCATAAGATTCTTCTCTCTTTCTTCTGATCATAAAACGTCTTTGCCGCGTAATACCTTCCATAATCCAATCTTAACCCGATACCCACATCTTCTTTTGGGTTATCGGGTGTCCATCTGTCTGTTATTGCATCATAGGTTCCTAGTGCATAATGATCCACTTTTGTATCATCCAAACTTGCTTTCAGCACGTGCTTCATACCCGGCCCATTTGCTGATGTATCTAATCCAATAGACCCGTCTATAGCAACCGGGAAAAAGTCCACACATTCCCACATACCCGTACCCGGAACTGCATGCAAGAACCCATCCAGTAGCTCGTACGTTGTAAAGTTGGTAGTATGGTAAACAAGTGAAACTCCAACTGTTTTATTAACTCTTGACCCAATTGCAATCCGCCATTTCCCATCGGGTCCTAACCATCCGGTAGTCGGGTCTCTAAATTTATCAGTTTCAATTCCGGGTGGGGGAGTGAGAACTGGATTTCCTGGATATTTGACCCAGTGAATGAGGAGAGGATCAGATAGGTTGGCAGGATATGCTAGATTTTGCACCTGCACAGAAGCATTGGTGTCTCCAGTGTAAAGCATCATGATTTGACCATTAGGGAGAAGTGTAGCTGACCCGGTCCATACTCCATTTATATCATACCATTTATCAGGAATCATAGCGATTGGTAGATACAACCAGTGGATCAAGTCCTTTGATACAGCATGGCCCCACGTTATGTTGCCCCACACAGCTGAATCGGGGTTATATTGGTAAAATAAATGGTACCATCCTAAGTGAAACAATGGACCTGCAAACATAGAATTCCACCACTCTTTCAATTTAAGCACATGGTTAGCGAACTCAGCTGAGTACCTACTCTTTCATATTGCACCTAACTTCTAATGAGCCAACCAACCAACGTTCAAAACATTAATACCATAAATTGTACTTCAGATTTGAAATTAAATAGTAGTAATTGAAGTTTCATACACAATAATTATATCCAGATTTCGAAATTTAAGCTATTGTGCAGTCTAATTTTTCATGCAAGGTGAAAAATGAAGAATTACATAACATTCATTGAAAATTAGTGTCCCTTCCTCATGGTTAAGAGTGATATTTTCCTGCTCATTGCTTACCTTAAAAATGCTTATAGAACACTAATGTTGATTATAGTTTTTTTTTTTTGTTCTATTAGAAAGAGATTGAGATAAAATTCGAATACGAGCCTATTGGATAATTTTAATTAACTCATTTTGTTTAGAGGTAATCATTGTTTTAGATAAAATTATAACTAATGTAGTTTTCTTATTTCACTTGTACACGGACGTATTGTAAAGAAATGTACAAGTTGAATAGTTAAAAAAAGAAGGGGAGCTTTCAGCATTTATTGGTCACAGTTGAGCTAATTTTGATCATATGGCAACGCATTTTTAGCTTACGCAACCCTTTCCACAAATAACAAACCTCGTTATAGATTAGAGACCTATTAATGACAAAACTAAGGACAAAATAATAACATAAAGTTGATTAAGATTGTACCGTCAGGATCTGGACCAGAAGCAGCAGAAAGACAACCCCAAATTCCAATGAAACAGCAACAACCGACCAATAAAAAATAAAAATAAATCAGAACAAAAGAAAAAGAATTTTAATAACAATTAATATATAGAATTAGAAACATTAGTTTTAGTTGAGCTACCATTCATCCAGTTTCGTTCGGGTTGGAAATGAAAAGCTGTTCTTTGCCAAGAAAACATAGCGTTAGTCCAGTTAAACGAAACGCCATTATTGTAAAACCAAGGATTTGACTTTGCAGAGACGCCTTCTGCTACGCCTCTTGGCTGTGGAGCCGACAACGACGTAGGTTGAGTCTCTGAAGGTAGCTTGTGCGGTTCTTCGGATTGGTTTATAATTAATGTGACTAATGAAAGTAGAAAAATAAGAGAAACGAATGCTGTAGAAAAAACCTTCCACGGTGGCCGGCGTTTATTAGGGGTGGATTGATCCGGCAAGGGAACGTAAGAGTAGGAAGGATTAACCTCCATGTTTAAGGGCGCACGAAGAGGGAAGAGAAATTGTAATTCGATTTAAATAAGGAGAAAGTGATGAGATGTCGTGATTCAATTGGCTTGGTAGATCTTAGTTTACACTCTGGACTCTTCAAAATTTTGAGTGAATGAATTAATATTGTTTTTTATATATTTTCAAAATTAGGAAAATAGTATATTAATTAATCTTTTTTAAAATGCATCAATTCAAAAAAAAAAAAAGAATAGATTACTCAAAAGACTGAAATATTCAATGGATTTTTAAACAAATAATGACAAAAGAATTAATCTATTATTTAGAAATTTTTATAGACCAACACTTTTTTCAATGGCTTGTTGTATTAATCAATCCACTAAAAATACGTAAGCTAATTATACCAAATGATAATAAATTGGCTTATTAATTGAATTGATTTCTTTAAACAATTAATTTCAAGCAAAACTCATCGAAGTTGTTGTTAGATATGTATAAAAATCCAAAATTCAAACTTAATTAAAAAATTATTTTTATTATTATTATTAACACGTAACTAAGAGAATGCTAGCTAGGGTTTTGCGGTTATGGG
>CATIWJ010300007.1:0-10995 GCA_949640765.1 Croton laevigatus
CATTAACCCTTTTATTTATTTATTTAGTGCATTCCATAATTTATAGTAGTATATCACAAGTTCATTAATTGGTATGTAAATATTCACATAAATTTCATAGCAAATAAAAATATTCTACATTTAAAGAGGTATAATATTAAAAATAATACAAAGTATAAACTATTTGCCTAACTTTGTAGCTTAAATATTAGAGAATTTAACATAAAGGGCTAGTATGTATGAGTAGTTCGACACTCTTATCTCTTTAAGTAAAGAGTAAGGGTTTAATTTTTCTGTATGGAAAAAATATCTATTAGGAGTATTTAACCCTTTGGAAGGCCGATCCAATGCAAGCATAATTAGATCTAACTTAGTGAATTGGTGATAAATGTGAGGTAGTGATAAATGTGATTGCGATTCAATCCTAAATATATGAAAATTTACTAGATGTATTTTATAAATAATATGGTTTGAATAAATGGTACATTATTGTCTAAACTATAAGCTAAAAACTAGGAGGATTATTATTATTATTATTTTATATAACTCTAGTTAAACCTTTAAAAAACATTTCAATAATTGAGAAAAATTTTAACGTTTTCACCTGTCTAAATGTCAAAGTGTTTAAAAAATCACAAAAATATTAATTAAGTTTATTGAGAAGACAATTAAAAAAATTGAGGGAGAGCTAAATGATCCTTGGATTCAATAATACGGTATTAGAAAGTAGGAAAACAAGTTGAAGCATTTTAAATAAAAATGCAACATATTTTTGTGGACAGGGAACAACCAAGAAAAATAATGAAGATTGAAGAGATGGTCTCTTTGCAATTTTGTGGGTTATTTGGTGGAAATTAGGTTAGCAATTGGACATTGGGTGGGTGCCCACCCAAATGTTACCAAATCTTAATCTGTAATGCTAAATCATAGATTGAAATCGGGCACTATTTGACAAATCTAATACTCCACTCTAACCATACTATCCATCTTCTCATTTCCTTTCTATTCATCATCTTTAAACTCTAGCTGCTCTTTCTTATCAAACTTTAGACAACCATCGATAAAATTAAATTTTAGACGATGGCTACTCTTTTGTGGTTTTTCTCGGTTTCTCGTCTTTTCATTTGATAAAATCTATATATATGTCCATTCGGATGAAATTTTAAATTGAATCTCTCAAATTTTGTATTTTTTGTTCCCTTAATTTTAGACTGAGCGCTCAAATTTTGTAGTTTTTGTTTCCTTTTGAGGAGATATTTTAGTTCTCTTTTATTAAAATTTAGTTTTCCTATTGGATTTAACTAGAATATTTTGTTTATTGAAAATGAGTTCAATAATATATATATATATATATATATATATTTTATAATAAAGCATGAATTTGGAGCTGATATTAATAAGATTCGTTGAAAGATTCAAATCTTGAGTACCGATAATATATTGTCATTAAAAAAGACCGAGAAGTTGAATAGTTGTCTCAAATTGCCGTCATATGAATCAAATGAAACTAATTGAAAATGTTTAAAATTAATGTAATATTTTCAATTTATATCTCAATTTTGCATCATATTTCCAATGAATGAACAATTTAAAGGACAATTAATTTGAAAAGACAAAAAAAAGAATTTCAATTAGAAAAATCTAACTATATATCTTAATCACATATAGAATAACAAAGAATGGGTATGATCTTGAATTAACTTTCTATCACCACCCATTTAAAAATAATTTTCAATTATACATTTGCAAGGTATGATCTCTAATTAACATGGGAAGAAAAAAATTTATAGTCTTCTACCCTTTTCTAGTGAGATTGGAGCAACCCACATGGCTAAGGTATATACTTAGAACATGAAAATGAAATGTATACTAATCTTTAAAAAATGATGATTTTAGGGATTTAATAGTTGGTTTGTTAGTAACTTGCAATGTAAAAAAATAGTAACTTGCAATGTAATAAATGTGGTTAAGAAAAATCTTTGTTTTCAAGTTAGGGAGGGGATTGTGTGGTTGAGTTTTAGTGACAAGTTGGGGGATGTTATTTATAGGCTTAGTATAGCAAAAGTTCACTGTTTTTTTCCTTCAATGGAATTTGGTCATTACCTGTCATTATTATTAATTATTTACTTGCAATATTTTTTTTATATGACCTAATCATCACATGACAACTAAATTTTATTTCCCCTGGAGAATGGAGAGAATTAAACCCATAATTTAAGATCATGATAAAAGGGTTTTACAGATTATCCATTAAGTCAGTTCTTGCCCTCAATTCAATAATAATTTATGATTCATACTTTTGGTTTTGTTTTTATGACAGTATGAACACATTACTCAACATTCTAACAAATTCCATTACATAATTTTGAATCAATAGAAAAAATATGTGCAATCTTATGTAATATATACAGACAACTAACATCAATCCGAAAAAATAAAAAAAAAAAAAAAAAAAAATTCAAAAGTTAAAAGGAAGAAATTTAGAGTTCAGTCTCGTTAAAATAACTAGAATTTGTCGATTGAGATATTACCTGACTGTGGTTATCTTACTTACCACGAAAATGGTAAGATGTGAACTATGAAGGCCAAGTTTGGTTCATTTCAATTACACTATCAATATTAATTTGATGCATAAAAGAAGATTACCTCTTGCTATGTGTTACAATGCTACTTTCTATTAGTAATATTTTCTATGCATGAAAAAAAATAACCAAAATTTTATATGCATAAAAAAATATATTAGTAAAAAATATGTAAAAAATAAATAAATTACAAAAAAGAATAACCGTGCACACAGTCACTATTAATAAAAACTTCCTACAATAAACATCTCTAATACCAATATGAATTACTTCAATTTAATCAAGTTATTAGAAAAATGCTCCAATTTAATTTCTATATCGTAAAAATGGATATTTTTTTTTTTTTAGAATCTTCTCCAATACTAATATATATTTGATTGTTAAATTAATATGTCAATATACACTTATTTAGCGTGCCTTCTATTTTTTAAAATTTTATCAAATAATATCCATATCAAATATTTGAATTGTGGGTTTGCAAATGAAAGAATACGGAAAATGTTAGTAAATAGTAGTTTTTCAAGTTTGGATTGTAGTAAATAGTAAATACTTTCATAAATTAAGTTAATAGTATATTCTTCAATGCAATTACTATTATACTTTTTAACTTTTAAATAAAAATAAATTTTTTTTTTTGTAAAAATAACAAAAATTTGAAAACGTTTGACATCGTGAAGTTGCATTTGCAACCTTCCGCCATTCACTGAACTCCACCCACCATCCTCATCCTTGCAGCCATTCGACGAGTTTGGCACCACCAATCAACTTCTCTATCCTTCCTCTTCGATTTAATAAATAGCTTTATGGATATGGACATTATTTCCCAACGATCTATTTTAATTATAGATATCTAAATTCTTTTATTGCTTTTTCATTATTTTACGGTGGTTTGATGGTGAATTTGAGATCATATTCTAAATACTCTCATTAACACTTTCAATTTGATATATCCACCTGTCTGATTTGGTTGCCGAAAAATGAAATTTGTAAAAAATTACCAAATAAGCCCTTCTACTGTGGAAGAACTTTTTGAAGAAGATGAAGATATTACTATACAAATCATTATATAAATTTGATATTTATGTAGTAATCAGTATAAATTAATTTTTATATACCCATTAGTATATAAACTTTATTTTTGACCAAATAAATAATATATAAAATTAATTTTTATATACCTATTATTATACAAACTCAATAATTGCCTAACTAACATGACATACCATTATTTAATCCATATTTATATATTTATGGTGATTTATATAGTGCTTTGTATATAAAACCGTTATTTATATAGTGACCGTTAAATAAATATTAATTTTTACATACTAGTTATTTTGTTTATATACTTATTTATACATATTTGTGGTGATATATAAAATAAGTATACTATGTTAGTTAGACAAAAATGGAGTTTATATAGGTATATAAATATCAATTTTATATATTGTTTTTTGAAAAAAATAAAGTTTGTATACTAAAAAGTATATAAATATCAATTTTTACATATTGATTTTTTGTTTATATAATGATTATTTATTAACATACTGATTTATATGCTAATTGTATATTAAAATACTTCAGGAATATTTATATACTCTTTAGTACATAAATTGATTTTTATATACTCATAAGTATAATACAAATATCAATTTTAAATTCTACTTTTTGGCAAAAATCAAGTTTTATAACTCAATTCATATACTAAGTATTATATAAATATTAAATTTATATACTGACCTTTATATAAATGTCAAATTTATATATTTTAGGAACTTAAACAAACTTTTCACTCTTTCTTTTTCACAAGGTCCTTCATTGGCAAAAGGACATGTTTAGTAATTTTTCATAAATTTCATTCCGGCAACCAAATTAGACAAGTGAACATATCAAATTGAAGGTCTTGATAAGAAAAGTTAGAATATGATCTTAAATCTATCGTCTAACTATCGTAAAATGATGAAAAATTCAGATACTCATAGTTAAAACAGATCGTCGAAAAACGGTAGCCATATATACAAGCTATATATCAAATCGAAGAGAGAGTAGAGAGAAGTGGGTTGGTGGTGCCGGACTCCTCAATCGGCTGCAAGGTTGGCCGGTGGCGGGTGGAGTTCAGTAGGTCGCAGAAGAAAGTTGCAACTGCAACTTCACGTTTTGAAGTTTTTCAATTTTCTTTTATTTTTATTTAATAATTTATTAACTTTAAATAGAAATTTAATATTTTATTTTAAATAGGAATGGTAATTTAAGAAATATAAATTTTAGAATTTACTATTTAATGAATTTATAAAACATTATATTATTTAATAATTATTATATTTGAAAAATTGCCATTCACTTCCTTCTTTCAAAGAATACAGATAATAAAAAATGACACATTGAATAATTTTTTAAAAGTATTTTTATAAATAAATATTTAGTTACATAATTATACACATTTTCTATTTTAGTTAGCGGGTTAGTTTCAACACAGTGGCTTTAGTTTCAACACACGTCTATACGGGTGGTATTCTATTAGTTTAATTGCATATTCCTTCCCTTTTTATCTTCGTCACATGTTATCCTTGATAAAGTTGTACTTATCCCTTTTATATATATATATATATAATAATAATAATAATAATAAAAGGGGTATCCAAGCTCATATGTAAATTTATTTATTAATGGCAGTTCCAAAAATAAATAAATAAAAAGTACGATATATTTTTTAAAAGAAAAAAGTATCGGATAGGATTCAAAGAAGAGAGAAGAGGCAGTTTTTTTTTTTTTCAAATTTCTCCCGTTTTGAACAATTATAAGTTAAAAAAAAAAAAACTTACAAAACTAAATTTGAATGATAAGCCAGTCTTGAATTTGATTATAATTTTTAAAATAATTATCAATTTTCTGGATACTAAACACACGAATAGTCCAAATACTAATACTGTAAAGAAATAATATCCACAAAACTAGTCAGAATTCAGAGACTGTAAAATTTCAAATGATTCTTAAAAAAAAAATCTTGTATATAATTTTTAGAGGACAGAAAATTGAATCAAAGAGTAAGTATATAAATGGGTAGTGGCGGCTATGAAACACATGCGATAGGATTGACAAATTACATGTAAAAACCATTTGTGGTATAGGCTGACGCTAAAGTCAACTTGGCAATACTTTCCTTCACAAATTAGAGGTTTTGATTAACAATTATTTTAACGTGTTTACAATATATGTGCATTTGAGTTCACTTGCATTATATAATATATAGATATAATGGATAATTTTTGAAATTGCCATCAAATAAATATATATTTTTATTAATTGTATGTACAAGTCGGTAAAATCAGACATGAACCCAAACCCGAAAATTTTAAATATAACATGGACCAAATTCTATTTTGTCTCAAGTCGAGTTAAGTCGGTCTCGAATCAAGATTAGATCAAATAAGACCGCAATATAAAAATTTTAGATATAGGCAGCCGTACTTAACCCAATAAAAAGACAAAATTCGGACTAAACCTGATAGGTTAGATAGGATTAGTGTTTTATACACATCTCTAATTTTGATGGGTCAAATTTATAATCTGACTTATAAAGTTGTAAGTTAAATTTAAACTCAACTCACCTCTATATTCAAAAAAAAGAAAAAAGAAAAAAAATCAACTCACCCCTTATTATATAGGGTTCTCAATTGCTCTTCAAATTTATTTCTCAAATTAATTTCAAACGAATTTTAGTCAGATGAGGTTCATGCATCAAATTAGTTTTGACATTTGAAAATCCTTAATTTTTAGTGAAAGGGTTCAATTTTGTGAGAAGTTTTCTTGACGGGTGCTTAATTTGCACTATTCTCTTAACGGGCTCAAGCCCATCCTAACTACTTTTTGGACTTTAGTTCCTTATGGGTTTTACTTATGGGCCTGTTTACATGTTTCCAAACCTAACCTGCTTGGGAGTCAACTCAAAGTCCAAATAAATAAATAGAAACTCATAGAGTCGGTCATAAAAAATAAATAAAATCAATTGGATCTCTGATTTATAAATATTTAATTGATGTTTTGTGCAACCATAAATTATTTATTTAATGTGGAACACATAGATCAACCAGTAAAAAGTTGCTGTACTTTAACTAAATGTCTCAAGTTCGAGTATTATGAATGCAGCTGCGTCAAAAATTCGATAGAGAGAGTTTTGCTGCATTTAATTATCTTACACAGTTCAAATCTGGATTAATTGACACATATTTTGATTTGGTGTTAGATGGTTAAATAAAATAAAAAGAATATCTTATTAAGAGCAAGGAGTACTTGGATAAAATAAAACTATATTGGAAGTATGTTGGTATACAACTATATAGCTTTTACCATAAAATGACAAAATAAATTCGAATTCTTTGACACACTCTCCCTTCACCTTCATTGAAGTCACTCTATATTCCATTGATCAATTGTGAATCCAAATGCTTAAAAATGTGTTTTCACCAACAACTTTGTGGAAATTACAGTCCAGCAACTCTATATGTTGTACATTAGCCAAAATAATAATAATAATAACAATAATAATAATAATAAAACAAATGCAAATCCGACATTACAAATTATCTTATATCTAATTACAAAACGAATTCAAATTCCGCAAACTGCAATCCATTATTTTTTATATTTTTTTTTATCTCGAAAACAATCTCACAGATAATTTATATAGAAAAACAAAATGCGCATGCAAAAAATTCGCATGCAAAAAATTCTCGATTTAAGTCATAAAATTGAAGAGTTAGCATTGAAAATATTGGAAAAATAAAAAATAACGAAACAGATAATAACATACCAAACTGCGTAACCAAATAAAAAGTTTGGAGTTGGAATTTCAGTACTTGCAATACTAAAACAAAAAACAAACCATTTATAACAGAAAGGATGAGAATCAAAACTCTATTAATCAAGCTGAAAATTACAAAAGGATCGGATGAGAAAGAAAAAAAAAAGAGAAGGATGGGTCTAAATCAAGAACAATAATAAGAAACATTAATTAACAATAATCATAATGTGACAAAAAATAAAAATAAAAATCTACATTTCAGTAACAAAAGCTTCTAAAAGCCATTTTCTAGAAGTAGTCATCAAGCCAGGGCTCAACCTAAACATAAGTGTACAAAATTCCATTTCATTCAAAGCACCATCACCGTCCAAATCACCTTCTCTTAACATACAAATCACTTCATCATCATTCATATCTTGTAATCCTAAAAGCTTAGCATTTTTCCTCAAACTCTCAAATGTAATCACACCTTTTTCTTCATCCATCAATAACCGAAAACCATTACACAATTCTTTCATAAACCCATCTGCACCAAGCTTCTCTACCATTGTCGGGAAAAAATCTTCGAATACGACACCATTTATGGACGCCATTTTCCGCCAAAAAAAAAAAGGTATGTATATATAAAGTTAATGAAGAAGAAGGAGATTGTTGAACTTGAAATGGGAAGAAGGGAGGAGAGGTATATATATATATAGAGAGAGAGAGAGAGAGGGGAAAAGGTTGATGAGAATACGAACAATTAAAAAAAGGGGGTTAGAAAAGAAACAAGGAAAGTACAGATAAGAGAAGAAGAAGAAGAAGGAGGAGGAGGAGAAGGAAGGAAGGTTGTTATTAGCGGCCTTTTGCAGCGTAATTAGGTGTCTATTTGCGTTATAACCAATTAGTGGTTTCCTCGAAGTTGCATGGGAAGGAAGGACCAACCTATTTTACATAGAGTGGGCATAACTTACCATATAAAACTTTTAATTTGTTTTTTTCTTTATTTTTTTTTATTTCTCTATTAGTAACTGAAAATGTCATTTGTAAATACATATTTTCTAAAATATTGGAATTTAGCTTAGATCCAAGCAGGTTGAGAGAGTCGGACAACCAACGAGTCATCGGATTGGGAAATGGGCTGAGTTACTGGCTTGCACTCTCTATAGTTCTAAATCAGAAAAGTTTTAATTTGTAAAACTTGATATCTTAAAAGTCCGTTTATAAAAGAGTCCAATAAGTAAGACGATTTGAATTATGATATTTTTATGATTATGTTGATTAGTTAAGTTCAAGAGAGTAGCCTAGTGGTAAGGCATCTCTTTCCTATGACTGAAATCTCAAATTCGAGACTTATCTTAATCTCCTTTTTCAATTTCTCTAGAGTAATGATTATATTGATTAGTTGACTTTCCAAAGAAACTGATAAGCAACAACGACCTATTATAAAAGATTTTGACGGAAAATGTATTTGCTAATACATTATAATTATTACCTGTGAAAATGTGTTTATTTATGTATTTTTAGAAACAAAGAATTGAAAGTTAAAAGTTAAAATGAAAAAAGAATAAAGGAGAAAGGGATTTCAATGATGCCACGCAAGAATAAACAAATGGTGTGGAATTTTGACCTAAATTGCAGAGTTTGCACATTGGAGATTGGCAGATTGCCGACCTTAGCAATTAAGGATTTTAGCTTTGGAATGCAAATAGTGGGTTACATGTCGATTAGTATAAAATTCAATTCAATAATTAATTCATTTCATACGTGTAGGTTTTGTCAATTATTATTTTTTTAGCAATGTGTCCCATACTACAATCTAACTAAATCTGAAGCTAAATTATTTATCTTATTTATTATTAAATATTTTATTGATTCCTTTTTATAAATAAGTTTTTTTTAAGAAAATCCTTTATAAATAAGTTAGTTATAATGTTCAAATAATTTATTTATGAAGAAATTATTAGTAATTTTAGATTATTCTTTCAAATATATCCTCTAATGAATGATAAATTTGGTGCATTCCACCGACAGTTAAAAAAAAACAACTTAAAAATAAGTTGTGCTGATATATAAAAGAAATAGACTTTTCAAACAAATTTTCTTTGTATTTTCCTATTTTTCATTAATGCCCTCAATTAATTCAATGTATTATAATTCAAGGTATTAATTTATAGATGTCCGTTCAAAATTATTAATATATAGACTAAGATGATTATGAATGGAATTATATTAAAAGCAGGAAATTGCTATGAGCTTTCATAAAGGACCCCAATGTATGAATTTTTATATATTCTTGGCATTTTTTTAATTCTTGTCATATATAATGAAGGCCAAAACTCAATCAAATTTTGCAATCAAATTTCCTATTTTAGTTCGAAGATATTTTTATTACTTCCCCAATATTAAAATTTTAAATTTGTAATTTAAAATTTGAATATTATTATTATTATTATGAGCCAAAAAATCCAATTTCCATGTTTCTTTACACCTTCGTATTGAAAACGACCAATATATACATCATTTATTGATACATCTATTGCACCTAAAGTAATAAAAATAAAAAGAAAAATTCCAGATCAGAAACATTGATGGTTAAGTTTCATACTTTTCTGGACAAAAGCTTAAAAGCCATTGTAAGTGGTTCCAAAATCCGATGATTTTTAGTTTCTATATATGTAGGTTCCAAATTTTGGGAAAGATATCGTCAGTTGTCTGAAAAAATACACAAGAAATCCTGAGAAAAAGTCACTGTTGATCGGGAAAATGTTAAGGATTTTGATAAATCAAAACATTTTTTTTTTGTAGTTTTAGAAGTTGAAATACTAATATTTGAAAAAACAAGTAGTCAAATATACCGAACGAAATTCAAATTCAAATTCAACATCAAATCTTAATTTTTATGATTGAAATTTTCAATTGAACGATTAAATTGAACCAATGGAATCAAGGTCTAATTCAGTTCAAAGCTATTTCAATGTCTCTACCGCATATGGTCACAATTCAAACCCGTTCAAATTCAATAATTCGATTGGACAAATAGTTCAGGTTGGATTCCCTTCCAAACTGTACTGAAATACTAAAAAAAGAGTGCTGATTTCTGTGAAGAAGGTTTTGAGTCCCGGTTGAAAAATGTTGTCAGAATGAAAGGGACAAGATGTCCAAAAAGCCCGTTGCTTCTATGAAGATGGGTTTTCTTTGCAATACGTGACTTGACCCGACCCTCTCTCTCTCTTTCTCTACAACTTTATTTTGGGCTTTACTCCAAACCAAATGAATTTTGAATAGCACTGCCATTACCATACACAAAAACGTTAAAGTCTAAATCTTGGATCCAACCCAACCCAGTCTATATAGGTGTATTTGGATCGGTTTTACCACTAAACCGCTTATTTTTAGTTGTTTTTGTTTTGGTTTGTAGTATTAAAAAAACTTTTATTTTAATTAATTACTTGTTCAATTATTGGGAATTTTCAAGTTCATTCTGAAAAACATTAAACTAAAGTATTGTATTGATGCAGATTAAATTAAAATGATCTTATAAATTTGATTCGATTCTAACTTATACTATTTGGTTTGATTTCGGTTTACAAATGAATGAAAATAATTGGGTGGTTTGAACAGTTCTAAAAGTAGGAGGACAACAAATTATTT
>CATIWJ010300020.1:0-12223 GCA_949640765.1 Croton laevigatus
TTTAGATGAACTTCAAGAATTATCAGGCAATTTACCAATTCTGATTAAATGATCATGATTATTCTTCATATGTTTTAAAGAGTACTTATTGCTTCCTTCATTATCCATATTTTGAATTATGCATTGTTGTAAACTTATAAACACCTTATCCAACATGAAAATCATGGAAAAGTTGATGATACCAGGATGCGTAGAGATGTTATGGTTGAACATCATGCTATTTGCCAATATCAAGGATCTGAAAAATGTGGATAAATGGTTAAAGGTGATTGAAAAAACGATATGAGATACTACAAACATAATTTTAAAAAAAGTGAACATTATTCTAAAAAGTAAGACAATATTATAAAAATATGCTACCAAACGGATGTTTAACTAAAACCCTTGTCTTCTTCAAAATCTAATGGCATTATTTATAGATGTGTTTTAGTATTGAAGGGAGAAAGTTCTGAGTTTTATGAAAATTGTCTTCAAAAATTTCCAACTTCGTTAAAAAATTATGTTGACATATTTTAAGTGCGATAATTCAAATTTTAACTTAAATTTTTAAAAGTAGTGGAAAATTTAAATTTTGATGATTAAAAATATAAAATCAACATTAGTGTAATTTTTTTTATCCAAAAAAAAAAATCATTAAATAGGTTTAGTTCTTTAAAATGGAGAATTAATTAACACTTCTGCCAATGCACATTTAATGTTGATGAAAGGCAATTTAATCTAAATTTGACAAAAAATTTCAGTTAAACTACCACCTTAATCCTTGTACAAAATCAGATAAAAAAAGGAGGTGATCAACGAGAGTTCTAGGCTGCGCGACACGAAAAAGATGCTAGTCAAAGGCTCCCAAATGCTGCAGCAGCACTATTTGGGTATGATATGGCCAGGAAACGTGAAGAGCTTCACCTGTAAAAGTGGCCGAAAGTTCCAAATCTTGCCGGTAATTCTCGGCAAAAAATCAGGATTGTTGAAAATTTGGCCTGAATATCACCGGAAAAATTAGGATGCCGAAATATTTTTAAAAAATAAAATAAATTAATTTTGTTAAATTAATTACAATAAAAAATAAGTGAAAAGGGTATAATTTTCACCCTTTGGTTTGGTTCGAGAATTTGGTTACCATAATTTTAGTTTGATAATAAATTTTGGTTATTACCAATTTACAAGTTTACTATTCAGTAAAACCAAATACCGTTTACTAAATACCAATATTCATAAACGGTCATATTTTTTGGTAATCAAAACTGAAATTCTTGGTCAATGTAATTCGGTAATCAGTAATTACCAAACTTTGCTCATCCCTAGTCCTATATTCATGGAGATTGTAGGTCATGATATATTTTACGGAGATTGTACGATGTGCATATCTCAGTTTCATTTCGGCCAACTATACTATTAGCATCCGTTTTGAACATGTTGTTTAGAGGGGAGAGCTACTCCTACTCCTACTGTATAGCTTATAAATTATAATGTTACTTGGTCTATTGATGATCATCTTTATATTAAAAATAAAGTTACTTAGTGAAAGTAGGATATGCTTATCTTTCTGAGCAAAATAAAGTCGAATTAAACAAACTTCCTGCTACAAAGTTATATTGCCATAGTCTACTTACTCACAATTAAATATGCTACATTTCCATAGTCTACTTACTCACAATTAAATATGCTTGTTCATAAGCATTCCTTTGCATCCATATATTATTAGCTTTCCTTGTTATATTCCCATTGAGGAAGAAATAAAGAAATGTACTACTAATATCAAGAACCATAATATTTCATGGTTTAATTATCTTAAATAGACGAAAAGTATGGTAATGTTTGTCCAATTCTTTATGATGGGGCAAAGAAGTAGTTGAAACTAAAAGCGTAAATAAATGAGAAAACAAACAAAAAGAGGACACAGAAAATACTGGTTTTCGGTTGAAAACCACTGAAAACTCCTCTGATTTGTGGAATGATATGAACCAGAATACTGAGCTTTCCAATTGATTGCTAACCCTTTTGAAATGGTAAAGTATATATGGCGAGTATCCAACGGACTATTCTCCTAATAAACTAAAACAATAATAATAATAATAATAATGCAATTTTAGAGTAATTTTCATTCACGGTCCTAAAATTTGGCCTATGTAGAAAGTGTATGAACTTCAATTTCGTTTTACCGAAAAGGTATGAACTTCAATTTTCTTTCACTGATAGTCCTTTCGGCCATAAATTGTATTTTTTCAACCTCTAATAGGGACCAAAATGTAATGTTGTAAATATCATTTCATCTTTAACTCCCAAGCCATAACTAAATTAGCAATTTTCAACCCAAAACTCAATTTCCATTTTCGGAGTACCTCCATTGGTCTAGTGTGCGGTATGGTTCAATTTTTCCGTGAATATATTTTTTTAAAATTATTATTTTAATTTTTTTAGCATAAAAACATAATTTTCATCAAAAAATACAAAAAGTCAGCTCACCGCTAGCTCAAACTGCATCATCACTGTCCGACGTTTGCCCTGGCCAACCAAGACCACCAAGTGACCGATCTCAAACAACATGAAAGCTAGATTCATTGAAAATGATGGGCCGAAAGAAGGAAAACGAACCAGGTCACGATATTGGGCCAAGTAGTCGGGTTTACTTTTCGACTTGTTTCAATTGACTTTAAGTGGTCAGATGATGATTTTGAAGATATAATTGGAATTCATTATATCTCTAGTTGTGGCTAGTGTCAATAAAATGATCTCAATGAGAGTATTCCAAATATGCTTTCAAAATTGTCATTTGACCATCGAAAGTTGATGGAAACAAGTCAGCAAAGAAACTCGACCAGTCTGCCTAATATCATGACCTGATTTGTTTTCTTTCCTTTGACACTGTTTTCAATGAATATATCCTCTATATTGTTTGCTAGTCCAAGATCGGTTGCCTAGTTGTCTTGGTTGGTCATGGTAGAAGTCAAATGTTAGTGGTGCGGTTTGAGCTGGCGATGAGCTGATTTTTTGTATATTGTTAATGAAAAAATTATATTTTTATATTAAAATAATAATAATAATTGGAAAAGAAAAGATAAAATTTCACAAGAAAATCAAACCGCCCTGCACACTAGACAAAGGCAATTTGAAAACGGAAATTGAATTTCGAGTTAAAAAATTTCAATTTAGTCATAAATGGAGGTTGAAGGTGAAATAATGTGTTGGCCCTATGGCAACTAAAAGGGTGAATTAGTTAGCTAATTAAAAACTTTACGGTGCGGAATGTGGTGGATTACAAAAATGATGGAAGTTAAGGAAGATTATAAAGCTTGGAGGATGAACAAGAGATTTTATAGTGGTTCGAATATAATCGATCCTATGTCCCCTTCTCAAATTCCCGTAAAAATTGAGTTTCAATATTCAATTAAGAATACAATGGAGGTTTTCTAAGTTAACCTTAAACTTAGTGTTTTCGGCTAACACATAAACCTTACAACAAAGAACTTAGAGTTTCTAGATCACTCTAAACTATCAACATGAATATTGAGTTTCCTAACTCACTCAACTAACTATAAACAACAATGATGTTGAGTTTATAGCTTACTCAACTAACTATAAATAATAATTGTTTGAATGAAAGAATAAAAGATGAAATAAGGTTGTTGATAATGAATCTCAAGTGTTCATTTGGTTCAGTAGTTGATCCAACCATCAAAATGCTATATGAGTGGGTATTTATACTCATCTCTCAGGAGACAAAATTCTGCTTTACTGTTTCACTGACTTGAATAACCATAATGCATGAGACCAAACCCCATTTTGGCTACCGAAGTGTTTTGGCATATTTTAGGAACTCATATATCTTCAATTTCTTTAATTCTTTAGCAAGAAAAATATTCATCTTGATTTGTTTAAGTTCGAACTTATTAGAGCTGTACTTAAACACTTGAAATATTATTAGTATATCACAAGTACAAGTAAGTTTGCCAAATATTCAAAACCAAAAAATTTTGACATTCCAAGCACACCATAATATCTGAAAACTTACATCATTTTGGTCCACGTTGGAGTTTGAAAAATTACAATTTATGGCCAAAAGGACTACTGGTGAAAAAAAATTAAAATTCAGACCTCTTCAATGAAAAGAAATTGAAATTCAAACCCCTTCTGAGTTTTACTGCTCTGAGTTTGCTTTTCAATATTCTTGTTTTTTACTTGAGTTTTGCTGCTTTGACTTTGCTTCTCAATATTCTTGTTTTGTGTATTATTTTTTATCTATTTTTATTTTTAATTGAATTAGCGGAGACAATGACGTAACTAGGAATTGGACCACCCGACGAAAAATTCCTGGCTATGTCACTATATATATATATATTGGTAGTGTTATTTCCAGAGCAAATTTTATTATTGCCAGAGCAGCTAATGAAGTGAGTATGATTTTATAAAAAAATGATTGATCTGGCATTAATAAAATCTGCTTTGGAAATAATATTATCACACACACACACATATGTGTGTGTATATATATATATATATATATCTCTCTCTCTCTCAAACCTAACATTCTAATTAGCTGGATGCTCTCTCTCTCTCTCACAAACCTAACATTCTAATTAGCTGGATGGTTGAGAGTTGAGACACCAATGGCAAGAAAAGTGAGTAGTGATGCTAGGGAAAACATAAGCAAACATACAGCTAACCGCACTAAATTCGATGGACCCCTAATTAAACAAGCAACAACCATATAAGTTTTGCCATTTGTTAATTAGTTCCTAAATTTTTACCAGCTTGGTCAGTAAATGTTTTTGCTATTTTTTTTTTTAACATAATGTTTTTGCTATTTAGAGTAAGGTTAGGAACACTATAACATAATTTTTCGTATTTCAAAGGATCAAAATGTCAATCTTACTCTAAATAGCAAAAATATTACCATAATTTTGATATATGTCGTGTCCTGTTTCTATACATATGTAATATTAAAAAAATAAATATTTCTAATTTAAAAGAGAAAAATGCAAATTTTATTTATTAATTTTTGGGAAAATATTATAGCCTGGCCATCAATATAAGCAAAAGTTAAGGCCCATATTGTCGTTGGGACTTAGAAGCATTAATTGAAAGATAGAACAAAAATAAATATCCAACTGCCATATCGTGTGTAATAATTTAATCTGTAGGCAATTACTTCAATTTGATTATAGTTTTCAACAATTTTTGTGGTCTAAGTGATAACTACAATTTTTTTTTTTCATTTTATATAATCAATAATTTGCTTTTTTGTTTCATTTATTTTCATATATAAATTAACCAAACTTGCCTACTATGGAAGCAGCACTATATGCATTTTCTTGCAAAAAACCTAATGATTTGCACCAATTTTTTTTCTCTTTTGTCGCCGATGAACTGAAGAAGAAATCTTTGAATCCCCATAACTTATTGCCGCCAAGATTGTTGCTTTTGCCCTTTCCATAGTTCCATCTTTTTTCATTCTTTCTTATATAAAAAGCTTACTTCAGATTGTTTTGATCTCTATATATCAAAAACCCACATTTTCTCTTTTGTTATTAGTTTAAACAATGGCTGTTTCTGGGTTTTGGAGATTGTTTTCTGCTATTATTCTTGCTCTTTTCCTTCCTTGTAATGGCTTCTCCGCTTCTCACCATAAAGGAGGTACTATGCATGCATAAATTCTTTAGCTAATTATTTAAAGTTGAATATTATTCAATTTATTAAAACCAGATAAGATACGTAGATTTACTTCGAATTATGTATGCATTTATTACTTACTTTCTTTGTTCCAAAATATAAATATGTTTTTTATTTTGGAGTATTTTAAAATATAAGCATATTTTTATATTTGTATTAGAATTAAATATTATTTTTTTAAGATGATTTATTATAAATAGAGAGAGTAAAACTTTTGAGTATTATAAAGTAAGGGTATTATGATAAATTTCATTAAAAATTAATCACAAGTGGAATAAATTTTAATTTTCTATCATGAGAAATAAACTTATGTTTTAAAATGAATGCATAAACGAACGGAGTATCAGTGAATTAATTTGGAGAATCAATCATTTTTGTGAAATCAAAGTATTATATTGGATTATTTAGTAGTTAATGTATCTTAACATAAAGTAGCAAAATCAAATGATTGCATATGTATGGATAAAAAAGATGTGGTGGCGATAGCACATTGGGTTGTCATCTATGTATTCATAAGTCAAACTGCACATTAAAATATCCTCTAAACTGGAGGATGGCTGATATTGACATACTCCTACTACATATTAATATTATCAAAACCATTTATCATAATAAAAAAAAAAAAACAGAGTTTTCCTTTTTGGAATTTCCATAAAAATTAAAATATTTTAAAATCTTTTAAAAATGTAACTTTCTTATTTTACATTTATTCAATTTTTACTTTAATTAGAACCTAGTAAATTTATAGATTGTTGTGATTGTTTAATAAACTAATACCAGATTATGAAAATTACTAATTAAATCCATAATAATTAATTAGCATTTAAGGTAAAAAACGATTAAATAACATTTAAAACATTTTCACTCTTTATTATATATAAAATATATTTTTAAAAATATTTTCAACGTACTAAAGAAATTATTATTACATGTTAAATTTTCAGATTTTAGTTTCATTTACAGTGCATCATCAGCTCCATTAGTATCATACTACGACTATATTATCGTCGGCGGGGGCACGGCGGGCTGCCCATTGGCGGCTACTCTATCAAAAAATGCCCACGTTTTGCTTCTTGAACGGGGCAGCTCGCCTTATGGCAATCCTAATATCACCAATTTGGACCGTTTCGGTGCTGCATTGTCCGATCTCTCTCCTAAATCACCGTCTCAACGGTTCATCTCCGAAGATGGAGTTATAAATTCCCGCGCTCGGGTGTTGGGTGGCGGAAGTTGCCTAAATGCCGGTTTCTATACACGTGCGAGCACTCAATATGTAAGGTATGTGACAAAATACAATCTTTGCTTGTGGAAAATTACAAAAACATCCTTGTATATTTTATGAAATTATACAATTTTACTATGCAAATTTTAATTTTTTAATGGCAGGGACGTAGGGTGGGACGGAAGATTGGTGAATGAGTCGTACAAGTGGGTAGAGAAAGAAGTGGCGTTCGAACCACGAGTCGGACAATGGCAATCAGCGGTGAAAGATGGGATGATGGAGGCTGGTGTAGTGCCTAATAATGGGTTTACTTATGATCATATTTATGGGACTAAAGTTGGGGGATCTATATTTGACCAAAATGGACATAGGCATTCTGCTGCTGATCTATTACAATTTGCCAATCCAAATGGCCTTACTGTCCTTTTACATGCAACTGTACATAAGATTTTGTTTAGAACTAAAGGTAAGTTTTTCCTTAATACAAAAAGAGCTCATATTTTTTACCTTTTTCAGTAAAATAAAGATTGTGAACATGTTTAATAAATTCAGTTTTGCGAGTTAGATATGATTGCGTAAGTTAGATTCGATTACAACTTATTTATTGAGTAAGTTTGAAAACTCAACTCAAGTTAAACTCTTTTATCTTTCGAGTTAACTTCAAATGAATTTTTATTAATATGAGTTTCGAGTAGTTTAAGAAAAACTCGTACTGTCCATTCTTTTACCAATGACTTTAAATAGTAATTTCTGATTCATACAAGTGATGGCTCAAATGTATTTAAGTGATATAAGCAAAAAAACACATGAGTGAAAAATTAGATTGCATTTTAGTATTAAATAATTTGGAAATTTGTGGTTCCAAACTTAATAAATCAAAATTCTTTATTATTAAGGTAAATTAATATTGAAAGTTCTAAAAATTAGGGTCTAATTGGGCAGGGAAAAGCAGGCCAGAAGCCAGAGGAGTGGTGTACAGAGATGCATCAGGGGCGAAACACAAAGCTTATTTAAAAAGAGGGACTAAAAATGAAATTATAATATCAGCCGGAGCATTGGGTAGCCCACAACTTTTAATGCTAAGTGGAGTGGGCCCATTAGCCCATCTTATGTCCCATAATATCTCAGTTGTTTTGAACCAACCCATGGTTGGACAACTCATGTCCGACAACCCTATGAATGCCGTTTTCATCCCGTCGCCGGTTCCGGTGGAGGTTTCCTTAATTCAGGTCGTCGGGATCACTCACTTTGGGACTTACATTGAAGCTGCAAGTGGTGCCAACTTCGCGGGCCAATCTCAAACTCAAAGAGACTATGGATTGTTTTCTCCTAAGGTAATATCTATAATTTATTTATTGTTATTTTTTCAATTAATTATTGGTTTGGTGTAGAGTGATTTCGTAAATGTGGCACTTGCAGATTGGTCAGCTTTCGACAGTGCCACCAAAGCAAAGAACACCAGAAGCCATAGCCAAAGCAATAGAAGAAATGAGCAATCTTGAAGCAGCAGCATTTCAAGGTGGCTTCATTCTTGAAAAAGTAATGGGTCCAATTTCAACAGGTCATTTAGAGCTAAGAACAAAAAACCCTAATGACAACCCATCAGTTACATTCAATTATTTCAAAGAACCTCAAGATTTACAAAGATGCATGGAAGGTATTTCAATTATAGAAAAAATAATTAATTCCAAACCATTTTCTAAATTTAGGTATGAAAATATTTCAGTCCCACAGCTTCTAAACATGACAGCAAGTTCTCCCGTAAATTTATTACCAAAACATAGTAATGTAGCAATGTCCTTAGAACAATATTGTAAGGATACTGTAATGACAATTTGGCATTATCATGGAGGCTGTCAAGTGGGAAGTGTTGTTGATTCTAATTATAAGGTTATGGGAGTTGATGCTCTTAGAGTTATTGATGGTTCTACTTTTAATGCCTCTCCTGGGACTAATCCTCAAGCCACTGTTATGATGCTTGGAAGGTAATTAATTTTTTATTTCTGTTGTAATTAAGAATTTTAATTTTAATTTTTTTTATTAGTTGAGTTTAATTATAGTGGTTTGGGTTTGTTTTGGTGCAGGTATATGGGAGTTAAAATGTTGAGGGAGAGGTTGGCAAGAGATTAAGGATCTTGGTTTTTGTAATTGTAGAGAAAAGTTAATCAATTTACAAGAAAATTAAGATTGTTTCTTGTCAAATAATAATTTATGTTCATTTTGAATTATTTTCTCTATTATTTTTTATTTAAGGTTCCAATTAATTCAGCAATTGGATTTCTTATTAATTATTATATCTGAATTTTTTTATGTTTTTTGTTAATTTAGACAATGCTATAAAAGATAGTATTTGAAAAAAAATAGTATAATATTATTAATAAATTTGGGTTTGATAGTGTCCTTAGCATTTAGATTAGAACCATACAAATTAACAGAAAAGATTGTCAGTTGAAAACTATATAATTATGACCAAAAAAAAAAATAAGTCCACTATAAATAGAAAATAAATGTTTTTCTAATAAAACATTAGGTAATATAATTATATTATTTTTAATTTTTTTAGGTATAAGAGTAAAAGTGAAAATATTAATTCATATTTGTTACTCAAACTAAGTGTTGATTGACATATAAAAAAGATGAAAGAATGTAGTAAGAGACTGCCCATTCGCTAAGTCAAAGTGCTAAGATTCAAATCATATAAAAGCGAATAATTAAAGAGATAGAGATTTAAATCTGGCATAGATAACCTAACATGCTTGAGCAAGACAAAAGAAAAGTAAATAAAATAATAAATCATGACTAATTAATGTATGTGATTTGGTTGATGATATCTGTTGTAGGATGTAAATCGTGTCGTGTATAAATTTTCACATAAAATAAATCCAAAAAACTTTTAAATTAAAGGAAAGCAAATATAAAATGAGAAAGAATATGACAAAGGATATACCTAAGATGCTGCCACCCTACGCTTAAGCAAAAGAAAAGTTTAAAGAAAGCATCTTCTTCTTCATATCTCTGCTTTTTCTGCTCTCTCCTTTCTCCATCTCTAAAAACATGGATAGGAATAAGTCAGAAAAGAAAGGGATTTCTGGGTCGAAATCATGCTAAGTAGAATATCAAAATTTCTCACTAAAGTGGGATATCCAAATCCAAATGGCATATGCTGCTTCTCAAACTTGTTTATAAACTCTCAAATTGGAGCATTGCTTAGTGCATGTCTTACCTGCAAATATTCATTGTAAGCGAAGTAGTTGTAGGGCTTCTCTCCTCTGGCTTGTATCATCATGTTTTATTATAGATCTTATAATTATGGTTCTATTTTCTGATGATTCGCCAAAGGAGAGTTGCCCTTTAACTTCTTCTACTTAATTAATATTTTCTCAACACCAAATTTTTCTTCCATATTCTCTCCTGCCGAAACGCGATTCGAATTTGTATTGGTCAACACATGTGATTAGTAGGTAGATCGACCACTATGCAAAGTATATATGTTACCGAGTAAGTTCTATTGCTTTGTGGTTTTTATTAGACAGCAGAATTTATTATAGAATTAATTAATTATGTTAGCCATTTTATTCAATACTAATAATATTAGTGTGTATATTAGGTGAAGTTTTATAAAACAATTAGAGAAATTTAAAACTTTTATTCATGAATCAAATTTGCAAAATTGCAAAAATATGTTTCTTAATTAAATAAGTATAATATCATAATTAAAAGGGAACACTAAAAAAAAAAAAGGGGAAATAGCAACGGAAATTTAGCAACAGAAGGTTTCTATCGCTATATAGAGACGGAATACACCATTTTATATGAACAAGTTTCAAATTTGTATGTAGCAAAGTGTTCTTGGCTAATATATGAACGAGTTTCAAATTTGTATTGGTTTGGCATATTAAAACCGTTTTTTATCCAAAAAAAGGGAACATGAACAATGTCTAGAACTCCATTTTATCTTTAAAGTTGTCCAAAAATGATGTTGAATTTACTTCTTGTTGAGATGTCTTCACTAATGAGGTTATCCACATTCAAATACTCCCATTTAATTATCTTGCCATTGCTGAATTATAATGAAGTATATAATTATTTTATAAATCAGTGGTTGCATGTGCTTGTTATATTATGAGGATGTTGGGAGAGTTGGATTGAGATCATTTACGAATTGTATACCACTTGCGTATTGTTATTGATGAACTTGAGGTTTTGACAAAACGAGAAATATAGTATATTAGTTGTATACTTTTGTATATCAATCGTATATCAACATGTGCACTTCTAACTTTCGTTGGGCACCATGTTTTTGTTGTGTAACATGTTTTTGAAAAAACTGAGGTATTTTGACGATACTTTTTTTTTTCCCCTTCTAATTTTGTCTGAAGTCCTATATTTCACAAAGTTGTGAGAAGATTTAGGCTGAATCAATTATGCCACAAAATTTCTAGAATTCTCTCTAGCTTTTGGCTCTTTGCTTGGGTATAAGGGGCTGCTGTCAATGAAAAGCCATCAACAACAGCCATTTTCTTTGCTTTTCCATGTTATTTTAGCCCTTTTGGTTGTTTTTGTTGTAAATACTGTAGTTTTCTGCCCCTTTATGAGTTTCATTTGGAGTAGTGTTTTTGTCAAAGATAGAAATAGATCTAAATCTGTTTTTGAGACATTCAAATTTGTATTTTGGGAGTATATTTTATTTTCTCACAACAAAGATGGAGAGGGTCTTCAAGAAGAATTTCATTTTTTTGGTCTTCGGTTGGTTCAACATTTGCTAGGAAGATCATCTAAGTGTGGATGCAAGATCAAAACTACAACAAATGAAGAGATGATGACCACTAAGGAGATCATTTTTATGTTGGTTGTTGTGACTTTGTTTAGAGCTATGAGCAAATTATAGATATAATTATATGGATTTTGTTGTTATAAGCTTGAATTTCCAAGCCTCTCTTTGAATCCGTTCTGCAGATTTAAATGGAAATGAATATCTTAGTTAAAAGAAAAAAAAAATTATGCCACAAAAATTATCACAACATTTGTTGAATGCAATTCAGAAAAACTTATTCCTTATCCATAATTCCATAATGTTAACTAGTTTATTAATGAACTTTTATATATATATATATATATATATATATATAACTAACGAAACTTCTCTATATTTTTAAAATTAAATGAATTTATCTTTATAATTTAAAAATATATATTATTCATTCATTTTGTTATATTTTATTTTCAAAATCATTCCTAAAATGATAATAATATATACCTCTCCAAAATCATCAAATGATATAAGTACTATTAAAATTGATTCAAGTGGTAAACGGCTTAGATTCGCTTAATGCT
>CATIWJ010300049.1:0-10470 GCA_949640765.1 Croton laevigatus
ATAACCAGCAATCAAACTTACATTTCCTAACTACTTTTTAAATAAAATAAATTAAATTCATTCTATGACAAAAAATTCAGTTTACAACAATCTCAACATGTCTTTATGAGTATATCCGCATTAATGCTTATTGATAACATATACAAACCTTTATATCATTCAAAGTTATCAATGAACCTCTGCTCCCTCTCTCCCTTGATGATAGTTCCTGGAACGACATGAGTTTGCAGCCATTTTTTCTATCGACTGCAACTACCTGAAACCAAAAAGTGCAACAAACATTAATAAAGATTCATCCTGTGATTCATGTCCACTTTACAGGTAATAATTTACCATTCCATTGCAGACTGAAGCATCTGACTCTAAAACATTAGTCTTTGGAAAGATAAAAGGAAAACTTCTGCCAAAAGAAATCTAACCTCTGCATCCAGAATGAAAGTTACTGCACCAGGTTTACAAGATTCCTCTATTATTTTGACCAGATCTGGAAATCTTGATGTTGTTTCATCCCCATTCCGTGAAAAAACACGCACAGTACCGTTTGATAATTTGTGAATTTGGGTGCGCTGACCATCGTACCTGAAATTACAGAGAATCATCTCGAATGAAGAATCCAGGAGCAAGGTGTCAAAAAGAAAGCAAAATGTGACAAAGAAAAAGAACACCATGCATGTATGGAAGTTTCCCAATCTAATTGATGAAAAAAACACCAATCTACCTAACATCTCCAATAAATAAACCTCATCCACATTCAGTCAATAAAAGCATATAGCACAAAGAGATGATATGGATAATTGTTTAAGGTGGGATTATTAAGCACTCTCTCTTATAATAGTTACAGAGATTTAATTGATTTAATCTTCAAGATATATATATATTTGTTCTTGAACAAGAATCAGATGTTTCACTAAGTACACAAATAATGATAGAAGGTGTCTTGATATCTTAATAGCACAGATTTGAAGCATTCCCTTCTCTACAATGAATGTCCTAAAGAGCTGAGGATAAATCTATAATACTAGTGTACATTTATTGCACTCAACGCATTCATGTAGCACCACAGTCTACCTAATCTAATCCAAAACATGGTTTTGAAAAGTTAATGAATTGAGTTGGCTATAAAAATATAAAAAGTTGAAAGGCCAGTTTGGGTTATATACTGAACACAAACCATTCAAATTAACCTAAACCAAAACATATATAGTATGTATAACCTTTCATGTGCATTTGAAGCCAAATTCCATGTCCTTTTCAAATATCATGCATTTTGTTATAAAACTAAATTGCTCTCAAACAATTTATTTTTTAAAAGGTCAATGAGTGTTTTTTATTCATAAAGCACTTATCACTATGAAGCTGATTTTTATTACTTTCTTTTTATAACAATTGAGTAATTTTCAAACTGCCCTCAGAGCACTAACAAACTAAATCAAACCAAACCACATCTTGGTTTGAGAATCCTTCATAGTTTGGTTGGGTTAAACTTTTATAATATGCAATTATAGGTTTGGTTACAAATCCTATAACCCCCTGATTTGTGTAGCAACATAATTGCATGACAATGCATAGAACTTGACCTAAATCAATATTCATTGCTAAATTTTCCTCAAAAATATAAAAAATATTAGTTGCTAATTTCTATATTCACAATCCACATACTGCATCTGTTTAAGGGAATAAATGACTTGACAACTGGAATTCACAAATAGGAAATCAAAGAAATGCAACTGTAACCCACTTTAAAGAAAGAATTTGGGAGGATTGAGCTAGCCCATGTTAACAATCAAAATGTATAATTCCTATCAGAAAATAATATCAGCTCATGCATTGAAACTTCAAAAGCAAGAAAAAGTGTCTTACTAATGGACACAAGCTAGACAGAAGAGGGGCATACTTGTATTCACATGTGAAAGCTTTATCTTTGAAGAGTTCCAATGCTTGAGAAACTCCATTTGTAATTCTATTACAGGAAAATATCCACTTAGCCAAGATATCAGTATATATCTGGAAAAAAAACCTTGTTTCACCATGAACTTTTGCATTTTATTTCAATAGCATTCCATTTTTTAACTCTCTTGTAAGCAACCTAAAAGGCAAAGTTTGTTTTAATAGCACCGTGAATTTAAAATTAGGCCCAATTGAATGAAAACTATGTAAAAGCAGGTCTACCCTAGTTACAACTAACCCAAACATGGTTACTAGTATGAATTAACAAAATCAGGTGCTGAGATGGTATGGTGTTGTGGTTGTGATGGCACCCTCTCTCTCTCTCTCTCATGAAAAATTGTAAATAACTCCCCACTGCCGCTGCCACCTTAAACTTCTTTGAAAGCTGGTGATGGCTTCAACGTGATCCCATGTAGACTTTCATCTAATCTCAAAATCCTCCTTTTTCTTCTTGGATTTTATCTCGGTTTATCTCTAAAGACTACAAATTTGAGTCCGTCTCCCATGAGTTTCTTTTTTGTGTAACAAACAGATTCACTGAAACCCAAGTGTTATAGCTCTAATCTGGAATCCAAAGCTCTAACACAGCTAGAACCAACAAATTTCATTCACAATTTCCCCAAGTCATGCTTAATATTAACAGCATGCAAAAACACCAAATTTGGATCCACTTTTACAAAGTTTTAATTCCATTGGTTCCAATTTTCATATTTTGGTGCTATTAAAACAAAATTTTCATTTTTGGATGCATGCTGGAGAAGGTTAAAAACGGGGTGAGATGAAAACAAAATGCAAATTCAGGGTGAAACAAGGGTTTTTGATGTAGATATGTCGATTAACCACAAAATGCATGTAACTACAAGTTATAGCAGAAGTCCATACCTAGCAAGCATAGGTTTAATAGGTACTCCAGGCACCATCGACAAATCGGATGAAGAAAATTGAACGCCTCTACTCAAAAGTGAAGGAATGACCAAATCCTGTCAGAATATGCAAAGGAAAGATATATGTATGAAGCATCAAGGGAAACAAAAACTTAAAGGAGTCTCCTTTATGCGACTTACCAAATTTGGAACTATATTATAAGCTTCAACAATGGCTGCAGAAAGATGCTAAACAATAACAGAAAGAGTGGATTAGCAATAATGGATGAAGAAACTAAAAGATCGAGCACAACTATTACGGATGCATTTCTGGTAAACAATATGACAGAAGCAGGATCTAATTTCCTGTTTCCTAAAGTTAGTTTCCTGTTTCCCAAGTTAGTTTAAATTAGCGCAAATTAAATTTTCCTATATAATCTAGTTTTTTAATAGATTCCTATATAGTCTAGATTTACTTTAGGACTTTTGGTTTTCCTATATAGTCTAGGATTATAAATTATTCCTATTCTGTAATTTGGGTAACCTCAACTTAAACAGAGGTAAAACCGATTAATAGGATATTCAGAAATATTTTCCTCAAATTATTGAGAGTTTCTCTTCCACAAACTCTAAAGGCAGCAACTCCCTTAAAGACTTGGAGAGATTTCAGCAACATAGGCAAATCAAAGAACAAAAACAAGGGTAAAGACCCACTCCTATTTACTGATTTCTCAGTTCAGCGTACTGTGGCGAGAAGGTTCAAAACAACAAGTTGATATTTCACATAAATGGGAAAAAAAAATTGATTTTTCAATACTCCAGTTCTTCTACACAACACATACAAATGACAGCACATTCAGTCAACTGATGCAAGAACAAGAGGACCTCAAAGCATCATGGTTTACTAGGAGAAGGAATGAAACCTGAAGTTTTTCCTTCAAGTCGACTTTACGTTCACCAGAAGAATTACCCAGGGAATTCAGAGCAACAGCTTGGGCCAATGCAGGGAGAACAGTTTTCATCATTGCTCCAATCCGTAAATTCCTTACCTATGCAGAAATTACTTCAGACAGAAGATATACAATTTCTATAATGCTTACTTGAATTTGAAATCAACTCAATTTTCTAGTCATCTTAGGAAGATTAAATAAGACAAGGATGAAAACCTTGAACATAAAGAATGTTTATTGAGATCTTATCTGACACGAATTTCAATTATGCTTATGGCTTAATATTGGTTAAAAATATGATATTTTGGAAGCTTTTGTATGACAGGGGTTGAGTAGTTTTGTAGCAGAAATTCAGTCATAAATTGCATAACATAAAGAATGTAAAATAATAGGACAAACATACAATTCAGATCAAGGATAGCAAGACAAATATAAGTTTTTTGTATCAAATAAAATTACTTCATCTTGGACTCTACATTACTGTTTGAATTGTTGATAAAATTTGATATATTATTATCGTTTCTTGTATTACAGTTTGCCTATCAACATAATCTTAGTTGGAGTTTTGAGTTGTAAATAGGAAAATACAAACTTCTTTTTCCTTTTTTTCCTGGGAAGTAGCATCATGACTAAAATAAATTTTACAAATTCACTAAATTAAGGATAAGTGTAGCCCAATAGAGCAGCACATCTTAATAAAAATTACATAAATACCCCTAATACATCAGTTCTAAAATTACTATGAAAGACTAAAAGTGGTGATTAAGGGACTATAATATGACTAACTCAAATTTTACTAACAGTGAAATAAATATTTTGGAATAAACCTTGCATTTTATATACAAAAAACTCGGTCACTTTTTCATCAGATTTCAGATAAGAGGTTTCATGCCAACAACCCATGCTTGTTAAGAGTGCTGCATGGTTAGTCTAACTAGTTGATTTAACAATTAGAAAATTCACGAAAGTAAATTTCCCCTTATAACGCAATAGAAGCAGAACAAACCATTAACACTGTTTCCAAAGATATGAGGTGCTTGTAATCATACTTTATATAAATATCCTATGTAGTAAGAAAATTAAAGAGCTCTGCAGATGTCTTACCAAAGTTCTAACAATAAATTTCATCTCCTTCTCCCTACAAGAACGCATAAGATTCACGATGAGGCCCTTCTTTCGAGCCGTGCTTCCAGTACCCATCTGCACACTGATGAATATTAAAATAAGAACGAGAATCAAATTATGCCTTAATTGAGTTTGCTATAGAATTATGCTTAGGTTAAATGTTGAAAATCTTTAAACAATCGCAAAAATGGTTCACTGGGATGCTACCATCAATTGCTGCGTTTAGTAAGGAAAACAAGGATTAAAGTAATAATAATTAACCTCTTCTAACTTTGTCTGAATGCATTTAATTTAAGTAGGTCAATTTTTAACATGAAGGCATTATGGGGTTTAGAGAACTAAGATTAACAAGGTCTTAAAGAGAGAGTGACACATTATGATTTCATCTTCTTTTATATTTATATTTTTATCATTAACAGTTGCAATGAACGGTGCTTGTAACTTTTGCAGAAGTAACATTTAACCTTTCATTTGTGACTCTTGTACCAAATAAAACTAAGAGTGAAATGGAGAGGAGAAAAGAAAATGGAAATGAAAAAGAAATTTGATGAAGTAAATCAGAAATAGGTTTAAAATTCAACATGTCATTATTTAACAGCAGTGAAGGCCTTGACAAATTTGAAAAATAGTTATAAGAGTCTAAATTCTTGCTGCATAACCCTTTGTACTATGCTCATCTTGTACAAGTAACATTATGTCAAAGACCCGTCCAAATTGTAAAACAGACTGTTATCCATGTACATGATATATCCAATAGGTAAGCAATCCTGTCAAGAATAAAAATCAAAGTTGGTTACCCATACCTTATCTTTTGAAGCACAGCAAACACATTTTTAATAAGAAGGCGAGGAGGAGAAGCAAGTAACGTCTGTGTTTGTCGGCACACTTGAGCAACATCACCTTTCAATAGACACATGATAATTTAGCAGTTTCCCAAAACAAGTTGTTGAGAAAAAGAAACATGGTACCAGTGAAGGAAAAATTACAAAACATCCATCAGTGCCTACTTCCTACCAAGATCTCCCAAACTGTTATACATGTCCCTTATTTTGGACCGGTTTGTCCCACATGCCTCTTCTATTGCTGATGTGACCAAGCTTCCGCCAATGTTCAGCTCCTGCATACTACACAGTATTAGAACAAATCACTTTTTTTAGCTCTAAAAACAGTCCTCAACTGTGAATCTATGGAAGCATCTAAAACTGCAGGTTGTTTTTGGAGATATTCCAATTTCCAATTCCAGCCAAGTAAACATAATTACTAACCATCATATCATAGATGCTCATTTTCTGGATATGCAAAAAAGAAACTATACAGTGAACTATTTGCCAGATAAAAAATGTATCAGAACTTATTGAGAATAAATGTAACTGGCATGTTAAATTTTTTCATAATGGGTTTTAAATGTCAGCTGCTCCTGCACCATTATAGAGCAACAGCATACATTACTTTCAACCTAACAAATTTAAAAATATATCTGTAGGGGCAGAAATTACAAAATTTTTGCACAGCCCAAAAAAAAACTAGATAGTAAAATAAATGAAAAATAAATTTCAGAAAGAAGTTATTAACTATGTTTTCATGGTCGGCAGCGATCTTATTTGTGCATAGATATACGGCAGGTAACACATCCTCATGAGACAGCGCTAGTAAACTGCATAGAATATAAAAAATTAATCTCCATCAGTTAAATAGTAATGTATTTAATTTTTTTTCCATAGGAAGAAAAGAAATTTGGAAAGAGAGAACATAAATGGGATAAGACCTTCGAAACATATTGCACAACATAGAAGTAGCTTTGATCTTCCCCTTTTCAGCCTCAACCAGTTCAAACGTCCGTGCAAGATGGATATATGGAGCAGGCTCTCCAGCTTTCCAGCATGCTGTGTATGCAGCTCAGTGTTAACTTCAGAGCTTAATACCATACACAACTGTAAATTAAATAATTTAAAAATAAATATACAGACCATGATGTATAGGATCATACTCTTCTGGAGGTAATGCAACAAGACATGGAGCTGTATTTCCTGTCAATGATCTCTTCATCAGAGGCAAATCAACTACAGGTTCTTCCTCCTCTGGTTCAGTTTTTTCCTGGGAAGAACAAAACTCATTAGTGTGACCCTGGGCCTGGATTGAATCACCTGATGGCACCAACCTCACCACACTCTTGTCAAAGTTACCCTCTGGATTACCATAATGTATATCTAATGCCTTGCTAATATCTCCTTTTGTCCTCTCCAGCATGGTGGTGGCATAGCCTCTTAGTGATTCATTACCATCAATTATCTGAATAAACTGCTGTATCTCCTCCTTGTATGACATTGCATCATCATCCTGCAGTGAAGTTTCATTAACTGGACCTTGCTCCGGTATAAACTCAACTACACTGTCTTGAGAAACCTCAGGCACAAGTTTATTGAAGAACCTTGTAATAGTAGACTGTTTTGGTCCTCCAGGATCCAGTTTTGGATTAGCTTTTACTTTCTTCCTCTGCTTATTAGCAACATTCTTCCTTTTTACAGGGGTTGTTTGATTCTTAATAGAAGGCTTTGTGTTTGATGACTTGAACTTTTGGCTTAATGGAGAGCTTGAACTCTTTTGGTTTTTCTTAAAAGAATCAGATTTTGAGAGAGCTTCAGGTTCATTTATAATCGGGTGAGTTAAAGAAATAGATTTTGCAGGAGATGTGGAGGTACATGCCTTTTGAGCAAAGACTTGTTGATGAAATTCTGTCTCGTTTTCATAAAAAGTAGAAACTGCATCAACAAAATTCCCTTTGGAGGTTTTAATCAAATCTAACATTTGGTCTTCAGTAACCCATGAGGGCAAACAACCACTAAGTTCTTGCATGATTTTCACTGTTCCCTCGTCTTTTTGTGTAGCTGCATTAGAACCAGATTGTTGCAGCAGAGATGAAGTGTCCAAATTGACACTTTGATCTTTAACTTCAAGTGCACCGACTTCAGAGGATGCCACCCCTTTCTCCTGACCCAGGCTCTCACTCAAAGCAGAGACATCTTCCATCACAACCTCTTCATTATTCTCCAAAGAACGTCGATGAAAATTCATTAAAAACTCTTTTTTGTTAGCCATTTCATCAACTAATCCAGCAAAATGCTTTTGCATTTTAATAGCAACTTTACTGTCAATTTTTTCGATATCCACACCAACGGTAGGAATAACTCGTTTTGGTCTCAAGAATTTCACAAACTCTCTAAGCTCATCATAATTTGAATGCTCACTATAAGGCACAAGGTGGACCTCAAATGAATCCTTCGACCTCACTGAGAACTTATTATGTTTCACTTCATAAGTCCACCCAGTTGGTACAAATCCCACAACTTTAGAATACCCTTTTTCCATCATAAGCTCCTTCATTTTAACAAAATTTGGTCGAAAATATGGCCATGTCTCTCCAAGCACATTCCATCCAACAACATGAACATTACTCTCATTCTCATCATCTGTAAACACTCCACTCTCCCCATATCCTAGAACTTGCAAGATCTCCATTTTTCTTGCATCCACATACACTTTTCTTTTACACCTACATGCAATCTCCAGCAAAATTTTCTCCTTCCCTACCACGTAAGTTGCAACAAGAAACAATACACTCCTTTCTTGACCCATAAACTCTTCTCCTAATTTTTCTATCACACTAACTATATAATCAATTGATTCCTCTTGAGAGGGAAAAACAAATTTAGGATTACAATAAGTTGTATCCAAAAACACTGTATCACAACCAACAAACTGACCCAGAAAGTTATCTTCCCTCATTGGAGGACAGTATCGAAAATCACCAGTATGAATATACATTTCAAAAATCGCTTGATTCTTACCAGGAACTTTAAACAAAAACAGGACAGCCCCAGGGCAGTGATTGGCATCGACAAGTGTAACTTCAGACCCATCGATTATCACAGGCTCCCTCAAACTCAAAGGAAAGACAAACTGCGAGGGAATTTTGAGAACTTGGGTAAGAAGATTAGCAGTGGTAGGGGAACAGAAAATGAGTCCTTGACACCAATTAGAGGAGAGACCTGTATAGTGATCGGAGTGGAAATGGGAGAGAAAGTAGGTGACGGTGGAGCTGGTGGCATAGCGAAAAGCGTCGACGAGAAAACGAGTATTGGAGATGACCTTCGACGGAGGGATAGAGGACGGAAGAGGAAAGGAGGAGAGGTGGTTCCGGTGGTCTTGGGGAATTGGGAGGGAAAGGGAAGCTAAAGAGGCGTGGTAAAGGTGGACGGAATCTAGAATTTGTGGTCGTTTATTGCAAGATTTTAAGGTTTCCATTATAGAAATGGGATTCTATGTAAGGTTGATTTTGTTAGGAGTTAAAAGATGAAGAATCATGGGAAAAATGCAGAGCCAGAGAAGTGATGATAGTTCTCACTAATCTACCGGCCTGCTCAAAAGTTCGGCGCCAAAAAAACAGTTAAGAGTTTCGTAGTGTTCGGTTACCCAGAGAATGAGAGTTCAAGGTGGAAGGTACGGCTAGGGACGCCAGGGGTCGGTTTTCCGAGGGTAACCGCGTCACCAAGTTCGCTAAAAATTTATTAGGATGTGTATAAACGGATTTGGGTGGTAATTTTACTACCTTGTCAAGATTTGGTTTTTTAGTTACGGGTATATGTAAAATTAAACCCGTTTAATTTTTATGGATTGGAACGGTTACTTGTTATTAGGGGTGAACATAATAAACTGTAAAATGCAATTGAATCGAAACTGAACTAAAAATTGGTTAATCAAGTGGTTTGGTTCAGTGTGCTAGAGACTTGGAAACGAATGTTTTCGGATGGGATTTGGTTTTGGGTGTCTGAGAACTGAATCGAGTTGAAAACCGAACACGCATACACGCGCGCGCGCACAAACACACACACACACACACACATATATATATATATATATATGTCCTACTTCGGTTCTCAGACGTTCGATTTCCATCCCCTTTGGTTCAGTTATCGGTTATGAAAATTATGTTCGGTTTTTTCTGCGATTTTGGCAATTGGATTCGATTCGGTTGGGCAAACCGAATTTGTTCACTCATACTCATAACCACCAACAAGTTATCTATACAATATAAAATATTTAATAAGAAAAAAATAAAAACATTCAAGTTTGTTGAATTTTAATTAATTATGAATGTTGTATTTTTTTTTAGAATAACTGATTGTTGTAATTTTATATGGCTGAAAAATTTGAAATTTTATTTGTATTTTTTAATAATTAAAAATTTAATATTTTTAAATAACTAAAATTTTATTAAATAGATATCTTTGGTGCCCACAAATAGTAATAAACAGAACTGGAACGGAGTTAATAAGGTGTATAAAAACCAAGGCCGGGTGTAAGGGTGTGCAGTCCGGTTCACTGCAGAGGGCCCCCAGCTGCGCTATTCTTGTTTTGTTTATTATCACTAGCAGCATATCCAATGGCAGAGAAAAGCTAAATTTCTTGTCTTGTTTTGGTGTTTTTATTAATTTTATATTCATTTTTATGGAATAATGATTTTGTTTGTGCATACTCAATATTTGACGTTTCCTAACTAGCAACTTATTATAATCCCATTATTCTTT